>JAVTVY010030525.1:0-122277 GCA_036873755.1 Hanleya hanleyi | reverse complement strand
TCAGAAACCGATGAAAATGGACAACGATTTCAGCCTGGTTGCAATTTCAACGTAAAGTTATCTCAATCTCCCGACCAGTCAGCAATTTCACTTAGATTCGCAGAGTAAAATTGCACAATTTCACTTCTATTTTAGCTATCAGCCTTCTGCAAATCACTTATTAATAATGGAGTTATCTCCCTTGATAAGTCTGTAATTAGATCACTGTCTTCCTTGACTGTCTTACAGGACTTGGCACATATATACACCTGGGAAAAAGATAGGTACCCCCTAATATAATGACTAATAACACACCTATTATAAGGTTTAATCTGTGTCTAGTGGTTGGTATGATAATAATGATGATCCAACAAATGGTGGCGAACGTCCTTCATGGAAAGTGACACGAAAAAATATTATGGGAGGGGTTGCAATATTCAATCATTATCTGTCATCATGGCACGAAGAAGGATATCAAAACCACAGAGTTGACAAATGCATTTTGCCGGTATGTCCTTTAAAGCCATTGGTCGCCAACTCAATACCCACCACACAGTTATCAGCCGTCTGGTGAGGAAACACAGGCAAACCAATGAAGCGAAGGACCGTCCACGTTCCGGAAGACCCCGGGTGACATCACAACGTCAAGACAGGGCACTTCTGAGGCTAATTCGACGAGATCCATCGCCCAAGTACTGTTCTGAAGAACCTCTGGTTACCAAATCGCCGTTTCTCAACGAGAACAGTCAGGAATCGCCTAAGAAATGCCTGGGGTCGGTCCAGAAGGTTCATAACACGTCCTCTCCTGAGTGATCACCAACGAGTACGTTTGACTTAGTGTATAGCACGACACCGCTGGAATCTGAGGAGTTGGCGAAGAATTCATTGGTCGGATGAAAGCCGGTTCCTTCTTCATGTAACCGATGGACGCTTGAGAGTTTGGAGGCAGCCAAATACAGCCTATACACCAAGAAACATCAAACCGACAGTTGCCATTGGTGGGGGTTCAGTAATGGTTTGGGGCTGTGTCTCTCATGACTGAAAGCTTGACATGGTAACAACACGTGGGAATCTGGATAGCGATCAGTGCATCCGGGATGTCCTTGCCCCAGTTGTTGTCCCCCATCTTGATAACCATCCTCTTGCTACCAGACCTGTGTTTATGGATGACAACGCTAGACCGCACAGTTCTCGTGCAGTGACAGCATTCATTCAGGATAATGCAGTTACTCATCTTCCTTGGCCCGCCATGAATCCTGATCTGAATCCTCCGGAGCACATTTGGGACATTCTTGGGCGTCGAATACAAGCACGTGAACCTCCAGTACAAAATCTGCGTGAGTTGGGAGCAGCTTTGCACCAGGAATGGCGACAGTGTCCTATACAACGGATATGACGATTGACTGGAGGATGCGACGCCAGGTAGAGGCAGTTATCCAAGTACGTGGAGGATACACCAGATATTGAATTGGAAACCTTTCCCTTGTTATAAATGACTTTATTATCCATTCACATCCAAACCATGTTGCCTGGTTGACTCTTCAGCTCCATACTTACAACGGGTATCATTTTGAGCTCAAACAGTTACTTTTTTGGTACGCCAGTGCTATCATTAAAAGGATAAAGAAAACTGTCATTAGTGTGTTTTCTTGTAGCCAGAACATGACCTTACATGATAGCATGCAGTTTTACAAACTTACTGTGCGTGTACACCTCTGATATCGACCAATACACATACCTTTGTAAATGTTCACGGAGGTGCTTAACTTTTGTCCAGGTGTATATATGGTGAATTGTATCCAGATTACTCAACTTTATTTGGAAGGTATTTTAGCGCATTAGGGCTTATACATTATAGATGTCAAATTCCACTGATTCTAAAGATGAGGAATGGGTTACAGAATTAGCTGCAGAGTATTTATTATTTGGAGCTTGGCTATAATATTACCCTCAGTATTGCTTCAGATAATATCCTATCTGTGATGTCAAGTGTTTCAAAATGTTCCTTCCTACAGTGGATTGATTGAAAATGTAGTTTCGGGCTGCTTCCCTTGTGAATTCGGATTCATCAATACAATGCTTTATTTATATTTCGGAATATATTTCTTTGTTCATTTCATAGCTTTACACATTTGAGTGTCTCTATCAGTCATTGAGCTGAAAGAGAGCATCTAAGGTGTAACAGTAATAATACTTTGCATAAGGGATCGTGTGGTTGCGTCCTTTGTCTTTGTTCCCTTCTCTTACACAAAGAGCCGTCCAGGAAAGAAAACTGGCAGAACTGCGACTGGTCTGTAGAAATCTCTGCCTGCCTGGGGAAATGTGTATCAGGGAACAGGATGTTAGGCGTCATCATATTGTGCCTAAAAGTCAACGGTTTATGTTTTAGTTTTGACGGTGGGCTCTTCAAAACATCCTAGGTCTCTTTCTGGGTTGTTTGTCGGGTTGTGCTAGACCTAAAGTTTAGGTCGTTTGGGTAGGTTCGGTGTCACAGTTTTCGTTAATTAGTGAATCCAGGTTTATCCTGTTCCTCAGTGCAGAGGTTTGGCTGTAGATAAAAATCAGAAGTTGTCTTGTAGTATTTACCGATTCTGATTTTGGTGATAGGCAACCCTGAGCTGAGATGAGATGAGGGTTAGCCTCATGGTAACCCATTATACACACTCACACACAATAAATAAATAAAGACATAAATAAATGAATAAATAAGTAGAATGCGACAAGTATGTACATATACAAAAAGTGAGTTGAAACAAAAACACCATTGAGTTGTTTCAAACAGGCATGGATGGGGTATCTACTCAAAAGTGTGTAGATCAATATTCCGACACATAGTTATTCATTTCGAGGTATTGATCTACAAATGCCTTTGTCTAATATTTTCGGAGTCACCCTCCTCCTATATTATGCCAAGTTAACCAGTGGATACAAACGTTCAAAGTTTGATAGTAGCAGTGCTAGATTAAAGCAATACAGGTCGAAATTTAACCAAGAATACAACAAAATAATAATAAAACAAGCTGACCCCTATAGAACTAAAAGAGGTAGCACAGATACGGTGTGGTTTAGATGTTTTTCTAGATGTCGGATATATGAACATTCATTCATCTGCTCATGGACTGTTCTCCCTGGCCTGTGTATAGTCAACAGTTTGTCGTTCATACAACATTGGTAGAAGTACAGGTGAAAGAATCGTTGTTGGGTCCGGTTATGGAGGTATCTGAATTGATATGGAAGGATAGTTGGCATCTAGTATTATCTGATGAAATATCAGATCAAATAAGTAACTCCTCTGCTGTTAATGGATGAGCATCGAGGGCATCTGATGGAGTAACCGCCTCAACATCAAGTAAACATAGTAAATGCAAGAATACCCAGAAAATAAAAATATGTAATGCCTGACGTCCTGCGGTAACTTCCCCACCAAGACAATAAAGCTAAATATATTTGTGAAATTGCATGTTCAGAGAGTGGGCCTCGGAGATTAATACTCCACCAGCAGAAACCAACATATAGAGATAATAGTGAGATATGAAAGTTTGAAAACAAATTGACCATGTTTGGCGACTAGAAAGCAACTATATTACTTAGCAAGGAAGAATCCCTAGGCACCTCACACTCAGACTAGAATACGGAGGGTTATAAGACGTAGGTTTGGTATGTCAGCGGCGCTCTTAATGAAGCTAGTCGTGAGAAAAATTATGAAATAACCACACGGCCCCTAGCACCGGCTTAAGCAGAATTACATACATGTATGCTAGCTCAGGAGCTGTGATCAGAGATCAATATTTCAATAACTAACTCATCTGATGTTAATGAATGAAAATCGAGGGCGTCTGATGGAGTAAACGTCTCAACATGGAGTAAACATAGTAGATGCAAGAATACACAGAAAACTAACCTGTAATGCTTGACGTCGTGTGGTAAATTTTCTACCAAGACAATAAGCCTACATATATTTGTCAAATGAGTTTACAGACGGTGGACCTCGGGAATCAACATTCCACCAGTAGAATCTTACCACTTACAGATATTAAATTGATGAGATATGCGAAAAGTGAGAAAATTGACGTCTGACAACTAAAAAGCAATCACGTGTCTGCACAGGAAAGAATCCCTAGGCACTAAGACGCTAAGATTCTAAGACTTTAGGATTTTGGTATTTCAAATCCTTTAACATGACAAAAGAAATTGTGGTACTCTCGTGCTCACCTACCTACCTGAAGTATCGCCATACAGTTGAGGTTAACTGGTGTCAATTGGAATTTCCATTCGAACATATTCATCGATAGTCATTGCTTGGCTATCTCCAACCCGTGTATTGTCCGTGAATCCTATTAGCGGAACTGATAGAGCTTGCAGCTCAATGTGCACCCGGTAGTCCGCTGCACTGGGAAAATTGCGATCTGTTTTTTTCAACAGACGGCATACGACTGCTCCGGTGTTCCTTGTCAGCTCAACACGTCGAATGTTGTTTCATGCCACGAATCATTAAACGTTGAACATATATAGTCTTCAAAAAGACTTCAGACTCCCATGATACTGCATAATTGCGTGAAAAGGTTTATGAATTGTTTACATTCGTAAATCGTGTAGCTCTATTTGCCCTCGGCATGTGGTATCGAGCGACTGTCTCTCGGGCCAATATCAAGGCAGTCCAAGTAAGAAATTCATATCATATATGTACTTTCGTCCGGTCGCTTATGGGACTTTACAAACGATCATTTCTTATAATATATAAATATATCTCATATAATATATTAAAGTCGTTCAATAATGTGGTGTTTCACGGAGTGGAAAGAACAGTATTCATAGTCGAAACT
The DNA here is from genome assembly GCA_036873755.1 of Hanleya hanleyi. Taxonomy (NCBI): domain Eukaryota; kingdom Metazoa; phylum Mollusca; class Polyplacophora; order Lepidopleurida; family Hanleyidae; genus Hanleya; species Hanleya hanleyi. Next base: position 117,475 of record JAVTVY010030525.1, on the reverse strand, counting down.
TCCAAATGCGATTTCAAAGCGAATACGTCCACATGAACACCCACAATAAAAGCGTGGCTGGGTTACAGATCATCACAGGGAAAACTTTGGTGCTTGTGATTTTTTTTTAATGCCGTCAGTTTACTTATCTGTGGGACATAAAACTTGTCAGTACGCCGGCATCGTTTGCCACCGCCCTGTACATGTTGCGTTTAATTGGGGAATATTCACTCAGCTGCGCAAACTTAATTCTGACTGAATTAATTTTCGTACAGCTGGCCTAATTATCCATTGTTCCGGTATATGTGCTGGGTATTCATTCTGGTGCATTATTGCTATTATTTATTTTCCAATTGTTTTATGATGATAACGTCTTCGTAAAGCACACATACTTGTACTGGATGGGCCAGCCACGTGTGAGATTCGAATCCGCTTTCTAACCCTTGAGCTAGGGAGCTGAAACCGTTTGGCACCAAATATTCAACAGTACATGCAAGCCCTCTGAACCACTGGGTCATCTCAGCGTCTATACAAAGAGGCAGTTCGGAGATCGGTGTCTAGATTGCGCACATTTATTACCCCTTTGATAGAATGTACACTGGACTGGCCAATCTAGCAAAAGTATTTGCGCTTACCAAGAAAGTATCGTCATAAAATTAATTGCATATAAATGTTACCTACTTTCTAAATTGCATTGCTGTTTCTCTCTTTTAGGTTCGGGAAACGAAATTGCCTTTTTCACGTTCATGACTATCGGTGGTAGTAATTTCGACAAGAATAACTCTGGAAAAGTGACAGGGCTTTACCTGGCAGCTACTGGATCTGGAAAAGCCTTCTTCGCCGCCCTGTATCAATGTTTCTTCCAAGAAACACATAACTTAGGTTCGTTTTTCTTTACAATAGCGAGTTTAAATATTGTTCTACTTCCCATATGCTTCATATTTCATAAGCCGTATGTTTTGTCAGACTCAGAGAAAGAAACTCTACTGAATGGCTCCAGTTCAGGATGTGATAACGGACTCACGATCGACGAATCTGGGAATACAGGAAGTGATAATGGACTCACGATCGAAGAATCTGGAAGAGCAGAAAGTGATAATGGACTCAGGATCGAAGAATCTGGAAGAGCAGGAAGTGATAATGGACCTACAATCGAAGAATCTGGAAATGAATCGGGTTCTAACATGTCAGACACTAGCACGTTTGTGAGAAGAATGTTCCATTCCACATATTTCCACTTGTTATTTTGGCCAGCTATATCTTTCCACGCCATGGAAATAACACTTATGAACAATATAACCACTCTAGCCAAAACAGTTCACTTAAACCAACCACTACACCTGGTCTATGTGTTAACAGTAGTATTGGTTTCTGCAAGATTTTCGTCAGGCGTCATATACGACAGGTTTCGCTCGACAAGTATGGGCTTTGGTCTTCTTTTTGTTTGTTTTGGGACTTTTATCACTGCAATGATACTAGCGATTACAAGTGGGGACAATATTCCAGTATATTCTGTAACCGTACTCTGTGGGATCGGAATGGGTTCGGGGTTCTTCGTATTTGTATTGCTACTCTCAGATGAATTCGGTGTTCAGTATATGGGAATTATATCGGGGCTTTGTTACTCAGCATTGTCAGTTATAAATATAATGCTCCAAACGCTAGTGGGGTTTTTGTATGACCAGGCTAAATTCAAGCAGAACTCGACGGGTTTATATTGCCACGGAAATATCTGTTTTCTGTGGATTTGGGTAATATTCCTATCTATATGTACGCTTGCTACTGTTTGTGAAGTTGTCAACTTCTTTTATACCAAGTATTTTAGGCACACCTATTAAATATATGACTGACCAGTGTGAAAACGCCAAGCTATGTATGGTGTACAAGGAAAGGTAGTTCGTGAGGGAGTGTAGTCCGATTTTTAGGGCGGTAAGGAGGCTGATGCCAAGCTTTCTACACTGTCTCCTTTTTGCCTTTTGAATCACAAACTGCCCCAACTCATTTATCTTACAGAGGAATTATGTACCTTTACTCGAGAAAATTGTATATGGATCACATCTGTTTGGATATTTTCGTAAAATATCTTTTGCAATAAAGTGAGATTCCATGTATGGTATTATAACGAAAACGAAAAACTCTACAGACACCGTTGCTATTGCAGCTGACTTTGGGGCTCTCAGCATAGCATATCGGTACGTTCACAAAGGTACAAATGACCACATTATAAATTTCATAACTTTTCGCTTGAAACCGAAGAATGCAACCTCAGCAAACGGGGAAAGAAGCTATGAGTAACCTGCTTTGGAACTGTAGATTTGCGAAAGAACTATGGACCGACATACATGTATGAGTAATTCAAACGGAACGAATAAACAATTATCACAACTGGATAAATTTTCCGAATGTATTTCTGGATGTACCCCCACTACCCATCGGATTTTGCGTCTGCATTTTCTGTTTCACCAACATCAACTGTTATGGCTATTATTTACTAACCAGATATATACAAGATTTGCACATTGACAAATTGAGTCAACTTCCCTCAATAACAGTGTTCTTAGGTGTTATGTCTAGATCCCCTTAACCCGGGGCTAAGGGCCGTATGAATATCATGTTTTACACCGTGTTTAAATAAACAGGCACAGTTAATGCATGACTAAGCTAAGTACTCAGGACAACGACTTGGAAATTCATTTGGACAAGGAATAATGGTCAGTGATTAGGATTTATGTAAATAACATCATCCTCTCTTGCTGTCATAAAAATTGTTGACCGCTTTTCTCTTGTAGGAAAATATGTTGTATTATCTTTTCTATTTGCAGCTCAAATTAACTTTTTGTACATAGAGATCAGTTTTGACCACTCGTGGCTAAACTGGTCATTTTTCATTTAAAGTTTTAATCGAGTCCAGAAGAACCTTTCTCAAAATTTACTATACTTGGGTATACGTTTCTTATTAACTACACCATAGTTAAATATATTTTGAAAGTTATATGGAAATACATACAGCTTCCAGAAATAAAAACGCAGTTTACTTCCAATTATATACACAGGTTCTTGGGACGTTCAGTTTAACATGTTTATCACATCAATTTCCAAAGAACATCTTGAGCTAGGGGGCTGACACTTTCCTCAATATATCTTGGGGGGTGACGCCTTAACGGAATGTGTAAAACAATTAAAGATGGCCCTCTTGGTGACGTCACAGTGACGTCATATTTGAAAAAAATCACTTTCTTTTCGATTTTCAAGATTTTCGTATCTATGCAAATTTCTCCTCAAAAATCAAGCAAAAATTTGAAAATAATTATTTTCTGTGAAGTAAAATAATTTTGGGCACTTTCAGGCGCAAAAGGCAGCAAGTTTGAAGAAGAATGATAAAACGCAACGTTTGTTTCACAATCTATAGACCGCAATTTTTGTAATTTACCCATGATGTTCCGCTCGAAAGGTTTTGCAAGTAGGTTAATAAAAGACCAGCATTGATAAGCTATGCAATCGTAAAGTTTCAGCTGTCAACGCGTTTACGTTCCAGAGATAGTAGATGACCGGCAAAGGATCCAAAAGCGCTCTGAAAAAGTTTCGATGGTATTATTTGTTGCAAATAGATACCCATGTTAAATTAATTCATTGTGTGATAAGGATAAAAGTAGGCGGAAATACTACCCTGATTTGGAGCATTTAAGGTCATTTGGGGGTCAAATGAGTTCCAAAATCGGTAAAAGGGGTGTCCAGGCTGAATTATTTATATGTAGTTAGACATAGTAACCATTATGTTGTCTGTCCAGGATTATGTAAAAAGATTCAGCAATTGACCAAGGATGACCTTGGTATATGTATATATATCTTCCTATGTATTCAGCTATGGGTATAGTGGGACATGGGGCACAGTGGGACAAGCCGTCTAGCTCCTTTGTTAAGTACAGGAAGCACATTACAATATTATCAGCAGAAAACTACCACCCCCATACAACACCTATATTGATTACATATACAAATTTTCCTTGATGAAAAATTACGAACAAACAAACTGTTTTTGAGCAATCCAAATCAATTTTGAGGACTAATATTTGTCAATCAGACAGTGACCGTATAACAGTATTTTGCCTTATTTTGTGATTACACTATCTGAATATATAGCACAGACTCTAGTGCAGAAAGTTAATCGAGTCCCAAGCGGGATTCGAACCAGCGACCACCAGAATAAGGCACATAATCGCAGCACTATATGTCGGCGATCTAAATCATTCGGTCAACGTTAAGATAGGTTCATCTCCCTACTACTTCAATGATACACATGCATACACAAATTATGCAATATGTCTACAAGTAGAATGGTGACTCCTCACTTTTTCATATATTTTTTTACGCCAATTTTGCTGTTATGGTCATGATGGACAGCGCTGTGAAAAAGGACAAGGTATGACAAGAGGTTTGCGAAGTGTGTATTTGCATGTGCTTCTTGCGAAGCAAGAAAATAGCATCAATGATATTTGATCAAGATAATTTTTCCAAGAATTTGATACACGTATTAATACGGCAATATGGTGAAAAGATTCTGTACTTCGAGGTAAAATGATAACATTTAGCATGATGATAGCCCTTAACTTCCTGATCAAAGTGAAAAAGGACCCACCTAAATTCTATCCAAGATGGCCGCCAAATACGCTTGCGCACACACACACACACACACATACACCAACACGCACACACACACACACACACACACACTATGTACTCGGTATCCTACAGGTAGCCAGACCGAACCCGGTTCTTTTCTCAACTACTCGCACATTTCATGCGCAGGGGTCAAAGGTCACTTCCGGGCAGGTGACCGTAACCGGAAGTGACGTCACAAGACAGGTGGCGCCCCCTGTCGAGAGTAGATTAATAAGAACCAATTTAGACTGTCAATGGTCAAAAGAGTCAATTTAGCCTTTACATCATGTCAATGGTTAAAGGTTATTTCCGGTCACGTGGTAGTAAACATGGAGAAACCCGGATGTAAGATGAGGACCCGGATGTAAAACCCACTGGGAAACCCGTATGTTGGCAAGGTCCCGGATGTAGAATCTAAAGTACCCGGATGTAAAACATGAAAAAATCCGGATGGTAGATGAGTACCCGGATGTTGAAGGTCAGTACATGCACTCCATACGTCTAAGGCCAAAAATCCGTACGATCGAAAGATCCAAGGTCACGCCCAATCGAGTCACACCGGAAGTGACGTCACAGAGAACAACGAAGGAGACTTCTGGTGGGGTGTGGGCTGATAAAAGTGGCTGTAGGTGGGAATGTTCTCTTGCACAAATTGCCAGAAGCAGTTTACTCGTCTAGATAATTTACGACGACACGAGGCCTCCACCCACAACGATGCACGGTATACTTGTATAACCTGCGCACGGTCATTCAATCGGGAGGATCATTTACTGCGCCATGAGAGGGCACACCACTGGGGCGCGACGGAACAACGTAACGATTGCGGTCGACTCTTGAAACTACAGTTAAGACAGCACCAACGTTTGATTCATGCCCGGCACCACGGCATGGGCGACAACTTCCCACTAAAGAGGCACCCAGGAGGGTCAGACCCAGTGAAGATGAACCCGGGGAGACGAATGCCACTGGTGATGCGATCACGGAGAGCCCGCCTATACCCACAGTTCAGAAGGGCCTAGACATCCAGCCGGTCCCTAGCATTACTGTTCCCAGTCATACGCCTGACAACAACGAACATTTTCTGGAAGATCCAGTGGATGTCAACATCGATCTCTTACAGGTCGCCCATCCAGTGAGTGACATCTATCGGCGCCATTGGCCCATGATCCGGCACTGTTTCCACCGTCATCGCCCTATTCAAGATATCTACAATTTCCGACTGACCGACCTCGCCCGTCTACGCAGCTACGTGGAAGCCATCTTCAATGACCAAGCTACGGCCTTCAAATTAAATGTCGCTTTCGGGCACACCGTACGCCACAACACGACGGACCAGTTACGGTATTTCTATTCCAGTGCCAACAACCAAGTGTACGACCATCCTTTCACCATCATTAACCGGGCGTCGCTAGAGACGATGCTGAAGAAAGTGGACACCGTGGATCCCTTGAAATGGGCAAAACGTCAACGCCCCAATACAAGTGGACAGTGGAGAGGGTCATCAATGTTACGTTCTTCGTGGCTAAACTGATCAACCTTCTCGGCTGAATGCGTCACCCGTGCACTGATGAATAGCACAACATGCCGTATATGCTCTATATGTCTACATGCTGGTCGTTGACTTTAGCTCTGTAAACACTTGTATGCAATGTGACGCTGCGTTAAATAACAAAACATGGTGTTTGATATTTTTATTTGTTTTGCTGTGAACATACTAAGCCACGAATGCTTCACATTGATACCTCCTCCGATTATAATACAGCACAGATAAGGTATAATACTGGACAGATATGATATAATATGGGACATATTGTATAATACAGGACATATATGGTATAATACAGGATATATATTGTATAATACAGGACATATTGTATAATACAGGACAGATATGGTATAATAAAGGACATATATTGTATAATACAGAACAAATATTGTATAATGCAGGACAGATATTGAATAATAGAGGATAGATATTGTATAATACAGCACATATATGTTATAGTACAGGACATATATGGTACAATACAGGACGGATAAGGTATAATACAGGACAGATATTGTATAATACAGCACAGGAAAAATATTGTATAATACAGGACAGATATTGTACAACACAGCACAACAGATATGGTATAATACACGACATATATGGTACAATACAGGACAAATGTGGTATAATACAGTACAGATATGGTATAATACAGGACAGATCTTGTAAAATACAGCACATATATGGTATAATACAAGACAGATATTGTATAATACGGGACAGGTATTCTATAATATTTCTATCCATTGTTTGTGTCGATTACCTTGAATACGGCTGCATATAAGTGTCAGACCGATATTGAACGGCAACAACAATATCGTTCTTGGTGTTAATGTAATCATTGGTATCAAAATAAGAGAAAGACTAAAATAAGAATATAAATACTGACAAGCTACATGTAATTTCATACAATTAAGAATCAATCAACAATTACCAATTACAGCCATTTCGAATCATTCCCCTATTGTAGAGGTAAAGTCCGTCTTCCGCTTTTTATATTTTTGGGGGGAAATTCCTTATTTTACATGCACCCACTCCCCCACTCTACCTCTCTCGGCATGCCCCGATAAGCCGGAGACCGATATTAGCCCTTTTGGACATGGTTGATGGGGGTTTTCTCCTATTTTAGGTATAAAGTCCGTGTTCCGCTTTTTATATTTTCGGGACAAATCCTAATTTTACATACTCCCACCCATGACTTGATTGATCTGGAGGAGCGCTTCACTTTGGCACCTCACTCGACCCAATCGGTCCACTAGGGGCCCCTCTCGCCCCTGAAGATTGCCGAACATTCCCGATGATTCTCACGAAAACCCGCGTATTAGAAATATCGGGACTACTTCCTATCCGCGGAAGCTTCTCCCCACGACCGCATCACCGCCAGACCGCATCACCGCGGAGGAATAAATTCCCAAAGGTCACGTGACCGGAAGTGACGTCGCCATGGCAACCACGTGACCTTTTGCCGGAACTATAGTGCACTTAACCTCTGTGACCTTCCCGTGACCTCCCCAATATGCAAATTGTTTAGGTCAATAGGACTTTCAATGCAGTTTATATACTACTCACCGCGTGTACACGTACCCATCTCTCTAAATTGTAGGTCGTTAATGTATCGTGTTGAAGGGCTAGCCCAGTGGCACATCATTAGTGTTTGCGCTGAAGGCCTAGACCAGCTGTGCGCTCATCAATGAATCGCATTTAAAGGCTAGTCCAGTGACAGTTTCATCAGTGTATCGTGTTGAAGGGTTAGCCCAGTGGCACGTCGCTTGTGTTTGCGCTGGAAGCCTAGACCAGCTGTGCGCTCATCAATGAATCGCATCGAAAGGCTAGTCCAGTGACAGTTTCATCAATGTATCGTGTTGAAGGACCATCCAATGACACTTTTATCAATGTATGCTGATAAAAGGCTAGCCCATCGGCGGATTCGTCAATATATCGCGCTGAAGAGCTATTCGAGTGGGACGTTGTTACATGTATGTGAATATATCATACAATATTGTTATATTTGTGGAATAAAATAGGTCCAAAAAGATTTGTGCATTTCATCAATTTATTGTGCACAAGATCTTACTTCTGAACGGAAGTAGGATATGTTGGAAGGAAGATAGGTGGGAAGGATATGACACAAGCCGCTAATAACACTTTTAGTCGACATTGTGACTCAAAATTGGCAGCATGGGGACAAATCTATGCAAATATTCTAGATCCTGTGTTAAATGTGTCGATTTTAATCAACGTCACAAAACATTATTGCAAAAACTTATAAAACAGGACTATACCACCAAGCGTCTCCACTTGAAGTTTCTCAAATTTGGCGATACATATCGCATGCTTATAGCAAAATACGAGCGTAACGTGCAAGATCCATGGCGTTACGTTTCGTTACTTGTGTCTAATTCCGCATAACCCGGGGCTAGGGACTGTATGAACCCATTTACTTCAAGATCCCCATGGTGTTCATGTGAACAGTCACTATCAAAGCGTGACTGATATACATCATTCTCTAGATGGCGACTTTACAACGAATATCATATGGATTAAGAATACTGATCAGCGGTACGGATTTGATATTTTTGGAACATCACGATGTCTTGCCGGCATCACTAAAAACTGTTGACCGGTTCTCTCTTGCGGGAAACTAGCTTATACTATGATCGTCTTTTTGAATATGGTGCTAATGCTGTTATATGGAATATGGAAAAGGTCTTTGTATTATGAACGCGGATATTCTTTAATGGACGACGGCTGAATTATGAATGATGGACCAGACGCTTGTAAAACTTGATACATTGCGTCCTGAAACTTCAGAGCACGCCTTATCAAAGAGAATACACTAACTTCATTTAAATGCCCGCTACGTTATCTACAGGAGTTTACGGAAGTAGGCAAGACGACGGGGACGATATCAATCCCTCTGCAAAGCTCTACTCCGCAGCCTCTCAGAAGCATTTCCGTTTCATTATCCATTATCTTGACAACCAGGATACGAAAGGCTAATTATTTAAATACTGACGAAGAATGACCGAATGGGAAAAGAGTAGCACATCTAAATATAATAATTATTGTGTATGGTCACCTTGCAGCACAACTCCACCACTCTGTTCATATTGTTATGTAAAGTATCATATTGTGATACCCTTCCCTTATATGTGTTGTAATTCCAATAAATGAGCTTATTATATTGTTAAAGTAATGTTACAACTCCACAGAAGGACAAGTCATGCGAAAAACAAAATGCAGAATCAAACATGAAATACTTTTCATTTTTCAGAGTTGTAAACGTTATTTATTAGATTGTATACCATCTAGATGAAAGCATGCATAATGCATATACAGAAAAATACTTACTGACAATGAACTGGAACAAGCACACTAAACTTGGCCAGTCCTTGAAAAAATGAGCTTTTACAACAGACATCCATAGTAGAACGTTCCCCGATACAACTGATATGAAGATCAGAGCATATATCGTCTTGTAGCCAAACCAAGCCAAAAGCAGTGGTCCGACAACGGCCAGAGCTGCAGCACCAGCGTTTGCAGAAGCCACGGACTCCACTGAAAAATAGAGCAAATCGAGTCGTGTATTGTCCTGTTGAGTCTGTGCCTTACATGCCAGCTGTCTCTCTTTCTAAAGGCCGTGTATATTATTATACAAGGCGAATCGTTTGATATAGAAATACAATCTTTATTCATACAAATGAAATATTGCCATTGAAAACTAGATTCAGAGAAAAAAATCACTTCAACCTAAAGTAGCAGAATGAGTTTACGTCTGAATCTTCTGTCTGTATGTGCCATTAAGGCCATCTCTACCCAAAAGGTGGGAGAGTCTTATCGGAATTGGTTATGAGGGTGAACAAATTCAACCCAGCCCATGGACTCCACTGAAAAATCAATGTCAGTTAATTTCCAAGAAACGAAGGAGAATTAAGCCTTAGACTAGATCATATGTAGACTAGTGCATTTACTCAACTTGGGCGATATCAGACGATTGTAAAAGTAAATGTACTTTCAAGCTAAGATTTGGTATGCCTACAGGTCAGATTTCCTGGTCTTTTGGAATCTGTTAGAAAGCACTGGCAACATGTTTACGACATTGAGCCTACGTAGTAGGTATACTCTGATTCATACATGCCTGATTTTGCGATCGGTAATCAGTGGCAGAATTCGCTTAAAACACACTTCCGTACGTTTTCTACCTAAATTATTAATTTCCAGGCAAAAAATCTAAATCTAAAAAAGTCTAAAAAAAAAAACGTGAGAGCAATAAATGGGAAAAATCTTATTTCGACTCTTGTCCAGTTCTCCCAAAGGGCATTCCTGAAATACATATGCTAATTTCATCCGCGAATGTACCTACTTAGTTGTTCTTTGTTAATGGACGTAGGTCCATCAGCCTATTAGATGAGCGTACGAAATCAACTGATTCGGAAAAGAGCCGGATGTTCCCGTGTCTAATAGTGACGCCCGGTATTGGTTGCTTTGATTGGATAAGCGTGGGCAGTTGACCTTGATCGATTGGCGGAAGGTCTTGAATTGGCAGAGTAAATCGCATCAGATTTGTAGTCTGAATTTAAATAGAACATGCCAAAGTATCCGATTAGCAATACAAGGATACTGCCGCAGCGCCTACTACATTTCCGACATTCAATCGGGTTGATCGGGGTAAAGGACGAATAGGAGAATCCACCTGGCCAAACAGTGCCTCGTCGAAGGCGACTGTCTGACAGTGGGGAAGCAGGACAGTGTGCCTTCGGCCCAAGACACTGCTGAGCGACCAGGTATACATGTACACAACCAATGTCTCTTGTTAGTGTGAGTGGTAAGGAAGGCGAACTGATTGTCTTGAAGGCAAGGGCTAGTGCCAACTAATACATCATTACACATACATTAATGTAAGAGACAATGTAAAAAAGGCCTCGGTTTAAATGATCACCAGTAGAATCCAGGTAAATACAGATGATACTTCAGAACTCAAAGATTCGCTCTGATGAAAATCGAACACACATTGTCTATGACTCCAGCCAGCTGACCATACACGACAGGCACTCTAACCACGTACGGTTAGATTGCCTCCCTCAGCAGAGTATCTGTCGTTCCCCTCTGTTTTTGCTGTTGAGATTGTCAGTGTTGCATGGAATGTATGGATGTGATATATTGTTTTGCGATCATATACACTGACATATTTTTTATTACTGTCTGATAACCGAAATGGAGATTGTTGACCCATATTGCTGTCCGACATTCAATTGGGTTCCTTAGACCGTTAATATTCGTGAAAAGATAACGTGTAGCGGGAAACGACTCCAAGCATATCGAATATTACGTTAATGGGTAGTTGGAAATTCCATATGCCTCATCAACTAGTGTAGATTTTTTTTTAACTATTTTAGCGTACATCTCTCTCCGCAGACTCCAAAGGTAACACATGGGAAAGCGGTAAGAAAGGTACAGTTTCGCAAGAATCCTCCGTAATGTAGTCTGGATGTGTGGTGCGGAGGGAGTCTTTCCTTTGGAGTCATATGGTTGTTTTTTAGTCGTCAGACGTCGTCAACATTTCCCACCTCTTACATAGATTACCAATTTATTATATGTATATGGTGGGATTCTGCTGGTGGACTGTTAATTCCCGAGGTCCACCCTCTGTAAATATTATTTGGCAGATATATGTATTGCAGGTTATTTTTCTGAGTAATCTTGAATTATACTTATTTGAGCGGATCTGTTAAGCCGGTGCTAGGGGCCGTCTACTTACTCCATAGTTGCCAAATCAAAAGTCGACCCCATGCGTAGGTCCATCATGACGACCAAACCTCACTTTGAAGAGGACATGGGGTTTACCACCCCTAGATGCTTTGAAAAATGCGTTCAAAATGCACAAACAACGGTTCCAGGACCCATTTCTGTTACAGCATACTGGACTGTTCGAAGACGCTTAGAACCCAAGTAAACGACCGATCGGGGCCAACGATGATGATGACACACACACAATGTAATCACCATCATTAACATATCCTTTGCACATCACAGGTGTATGTCAACACCCCCGTAGTCTACACCACGAAGCTTCAAGACGATACTCTGCACGACTCATTTGGAGCAGCCCACCTATGGCCCATAACCCCAGCCCTTTCTTTTGAGTGTGATGGCACAGGCTACTTCCAAACGACGGCCACAAGACCCCACTAATCATAACCTACAGTGTAGATCGATTGCATCCCACACTTTATACTTTGCTCCACAAAAATTTTACTACAACCACCCTCAAACACTCTTTGTCCAACTGCGCATGCTCGGATTTACATTATTCCTGGTAAAACACACCCCATTTCTAACTCAACCTCAAGAATGCTCATGGTGACACCTTACATGCCCAATTTCGACATCTGATGGCTTTTCTATACCCTAAAACGTCCACCCCAAACCTTGCCAACTATTCGCTTGCGCACTATGACTTTACCAGAGGAAGTCAACCAACCCTTCCCGTCGTACTCTACAGCGTCAGCCAAATCGATCAAATGTTCCCACTCTATACTTTGTGCCAGAAAAAATGACAAAATCTACCACAAATCTCTAACCCGAAACCTCACTTTTTCTACTATTTTTCGACTGCACATACAGGCTGACATCATTTCCGATAAAAACACAGCAGTCGAAGTGAACGCTTTAAGAAGGCACCGAGCACGATCACTTCGGACCACGGATGGCTCACCTATATCTCAAAACGTCCACGGCAGGCAGCCCTGACGAGTACGCATGCACGCCATGCCATTAACAGCTAAATTCAACCGACGACCCCGGGACCCCGCCAACCATACGCTATAACGTCAGCCAAATTTATCAAATATCCATACTCTATGCTTTTCTCCACAAGAAACAATCTATGCAATGATGTAGAGTCCGTCTTTCCGGATCCCTTACCGACAAATTTGACTTGCCGCGAATGAATGTCTACTGCGTATTATGAGGCGAACATTTAGTGACTGTTGCCAATAGTTACCTTTGACATGAAGTCAATATTCTAGGCATTTTTACATCAGGGATATTATTAACATGCAAATAAGGCTGCCGCGAAGTCTTGCGACGAATTTGCTAAGAATGTCACTGTAAGCGCCCAGCAAGCTCGATGAGAACATCTGGGTAAACATGCGGCAAACTTGTCGCGAACATCGTGTTAGGTCACGTTCCAGTTTAATTTATTGCTGTCATATTGTCAAGATAATTGTTATTTGTGTTCAAATGCCAAATTTGTGGCTACCTCTCAGGAGAAGAATAAATAATAAAGCTCAGTGATATGGATTTGATAGAATGAAGCATCATGATGTCTTGCCGATATCATTAAATACTGCTGACCGCTTCTCTCTTGCAGGAAACTATAACTTATGTTAATTTATACAATGACTGATTTTCTTTGAATTTGGTGCTAATGTTGTTATGTGAATTAGGTTTTTGGATTATTGACGCGGAAATTCTTTAATGGGCGACGGTTGAATATTGAATGAATTATTTTTATTATTCTAATCTATTTCATACTTATCCTTCAGAACTTGAGAAATGATAAAATCGGAATTGGGCACATTTATTCAAAAACCAAAGCACTGTGTGCGGGTTTTTTTTGAAAATGCATATATATACATGAGCAGTGTGACTAACGTCACAGGACCTACGAAGTACAGTAGGCATTAGGACTCGAACGTGAACTGAACTCTTGGAAATCCCCACCCCCAGTTGAAATCCTGCCTATATTAAGATGGGCATCGCCCAAGTCAGAATCGCCAGTGATTTTCATCAAAAATCACCAGAAATGTTCATCAAAAGTAGGTCAGCTCAGAACTTGTTGGTAACAGTCTCCTAATGCGCCTTCATTCCAAAAATAAATAACGATCGCCGATTAAATTTTACAATTTTTTAATTAAAGGAAACAGATTGAATAATATAGGTTCAGTAGATTTCAAGCTTTACGTGTGAAAATACATTTACATCTCTTTAATGGTTTTCGGTGCCCTTGTACAGGATCAAAACAACTTTTTGAATCACATTATTTTCCCAACAATACAACAAATTTTATATATAGTACTATAGTAGAAAGGTAGCATTTATGTAGTTTACGGTAATTCAACTCCAGACCAACACCTTCTCTGCACAAGATAATAATTATTCTATGTCATTCTCCTGAGCATAACCGGTACAAAGACATACAGTGGGACAGGGTATTTTTAGCTCTGGGTAATTTGACCTGAATTTGAAGCTGATACACGTTAAAGGCTATAGTCCACATATAGCTACATGTATAACAATATACTGAAGTGTTAATTATCAATCTAATTTAAATCAGAATTATTTCAGATCAGAACTTGCTGGTAACAATGCCCTAATGCACGTTCATGCCAAAAATCAAGGTTCTAATGTCAACGGTTCTCCTTATTTTGCCGACGAAAGGATTCGGATGGACTGACTCACTCACTCATTACCGGACAATTTGCGATCTGTAGCCTACTTCGTAGGAATATACAGTCTCGGCCACAATGGTGAATCCATTGGTAAACAAATCAAAACTTTGAGGGAAAAGTGTAGTTTTGGCGAATCAGATTAATTCTTGAGTTTCGTTAATATATGAAGGATTACCTGTTATCTTGAGCTTTGGTTGATAATCTACATGTATTGACATTCGAAGACTTTGCCATTTCATATCAACTATAGTTCAATGCGAATGAAAACTTCTTTTTTTTCTCATAAGAACGTGGCGATAGTAACCGTGTCGAATTAGAAATTATTTATGACCCTATCATAGTCACTCAATGTCCCGTGGTGTGCTGGATTTCTGCCCTTGGACGTCACTTTTTGACTTAAAACACCACGGTACGTTTTCTCCAATATTTGGCAACATGAACATCAATCAAGTCAAGTTTTTATTCTGTAGCAAAAGAAGCCTCATATAAATATAGGAGAATGGCGTGAACAACCCTTAACATAAATAGTCGACCAGGGTGCCCGAATATGTATTATCGGCGTGTGTTGGGGGGGGGGGGGGGGAGAATTGTGGGATTTAAAAGCTGATGTCTGACCTTAAAACTTGGTTTTCACCAAAATGACTCCCGGGTCAAAAAACCATAACCCATAAATCCATACAACACAGACCGAAGGCTGTGTTTCTGAATTTCTTTACAATACCAGGATTATATTTTATGCAACAACCCCTTGTTTAATAGCATACAATGGTGATGTACGCAAGCAAGTTAGGTTTAACTGGGAAACGCCGCATACCAAGGAATGTCGAATGACTACGATGTGGTTGCATAGAATGTTTAAAGTCGGAAAAAAGTTCATGGAAAGTTTTTGGAAAAGGGTTCACTCTTCATTCGAATTGATCTTCTCTTGAATTTGCGTATATTAATGATAGTTCATCTGGAATGGCCCAATATTCGAATTCCAACACAGGTAGATTCTCATCCAAAGCTCAGGGAAACAGATAATCATCGAAAGAAATACTTGACAATCAATCTGATTTGCTTAGGTTAGCTGTATCATTCAACAAATCCAGAGAAATGAGAAAATACGCTGAGGAAAGAGACAATTTCGGTAACATTCTCTTAACAGAGAGACAAAACGCAAGCGTCTAGTCCGTCATTTAATATTAAGCTGTCGTCCATTAAAGAATTTCTACATCCTTAATCCAAAGACCTAATTCAAATAGCAGCATTAGCACCAAATTTAAAAAAAACAATTATAGTATACATAAACATAAGCTAGTTTTCCGCTAGGGGGCAGCGATCGACAGTTTTCATTGATGCCGGCAAGACACTATTATGTTCCAAAAATATCGAATCAGTACCTCTAATCTATATTCTTTAGTCATATGATTTTCGTTGTTTGATCGTTATCTAGAGACTGATGTATCTCAGTCAAGATTTGATTGCGTGTCTTCATTTGAGCACAATGAGGATATTGAAGTGCATGGGTTCATATACGCCCCCTAGACCTGGGTTAAGCAAGTTTCTGCAATAATGTTTTTTGTGATCGGCACATTTTGCACAGGATCTAGCAAATGATACTAGGAGAGAGATGTATCATCTATTTTGCGTTTGATGAATTTATTACCACACCGAGTGCATGCACGCTGGAGTTGTACCACTATTTAGTCTACGATGACTGACATAAAGCTAGGAATGGCACATGATTGGCGCAAAATATGTAAAGGATTTAGTCTCGGAAGGGAATATTTTTCTTCTAACTTGCTCAAATCACTGTACAATATACAAGCAAAGAGCGTTTTATTATATTTGGCAATTGTTAGTAACATCAAATTAAATCATTATATTGTTGGATCAGGTTGAGAAAGAAAGAAGACATCAAATAATTTATCAATGAAAAATGCTCCAATATCATTTACAAACTTATACTAAGTGATATTAAACTAACTCCTTTTCGCACCCGGCTGAGATTGAAGGGGGCTACAAATCTTCTTGCGCAAAATTTCTCAATTGGTGTGGACAACGAAAAAAAATATAAAATAATAGACTAATATGTACGAAAAGTACCCAAACTGGGAACTTTTTGTGCACAGTCACCGTACCAAAACTGACCGTGCACAGTAGTGGGCACAATATATACATTAATGCGTACTTTTTCTACACAAAATAATCAGTACAAGATGTGTACAAAATATGCATAGGAATGTGCACACATGTGTAAAATATAACACGAATTATAGTCCCTTATCACTGAACAGTTATGGGAAGACACTATATTGGAAAGGCGAAATATGGGCTATATAGACATATTTAGCGTCCTCTCCATCATTTTTAACCAACATCCACATTGTGGTGCACGGAAATGAGGACGTGTACATACCTTCTGATTGCGTGAAATTGAATGTATATTTCAGCGGTACCGCGTAAACATTGAAGGAGAACGCAATTCCTTCAAGCATACTGCAAATCAAACTCAATCCAAAACCAACCAGCTTAGGTGCATGTTCGACAGCCTGTGTCATGTTGAATTAAATGAGTGCAATGATAGTTCCTGTTGTCAAAATACTAATATATGTTTAAGGTAAAATGCCCAGGGGTAGTAACAGGCATTCACTCAAGCATGTACCCGGTGTCTTACTACGATAAGCTATGCATGAGAGATATCTTATATAACGCAATATTTTCAGCTTCAACTAATCCATAGAATTTTGATAAATAATTCATCTCTAAAGAAATTGTGACTCGGATAAATGAATATTCTGCACAAATAGCACAGAAAAATTGTTCAGTTCTTTTTACGTTTGTAAAATTTATTTGGAAAAACTCTCAGCGTGCGACAGAAGAGTTGAATATGTCACGATATAATATTGCCTTATATTTACTGATGTAATTCGCAGGCATATGTTCAGAGATTAGCTGGGTGCTATGGTCTTGGCAGTAAATATTTACATATACAACTGCAGGTCTTTTTGAAAATATTTTTTCCCCCTGGCGTTGTAGATGACAATATCACCGGGGATCTTTAAATAAACGTCAAGGGTTTGTCCGAGGTTTATAACGAGAGATCCTGAAGGATCTTGGCGATAATTGTAAGCTAATGATAAGAGGATCTTTTTGTCCATTTTTACTAAGAACGAACGATTGATTTGTAATGTTGTTTACAGAATTTCGAATCTGAGCGAAAAAGATCGAAAAAGTGACACTGAAAAACACCAAGATATAATCTTTCTAAGTTTCAGGAGTTTCAAGATTTCTAGAAACTGTACTTATGTCGGTTGTTATAGTACAAGAGAAATAAGCAAAGTTAGTCTGATCCTTCATCTTCGTTTTGTAGTATTTTTTTTATTATTTTTTTTTTTTTTTTGCATGTGTCATCATTGGGTGCTGGAGGCGAAGACAAATCTCTTTGACACTTTGGCATGAGCTATGAAACATACTTAAGATTTTATAATTAGGAAGGAATGCTAATTCTGTTCTGTTTACTGGGCCAGTTTGAGATATCTCTTTTAACCCTACCTGGCCTGGGGAGGCCATTATGGCCCCCCTACCAGACTTTCTGCACTAGCTCCAGAACGACGACAAATGGAGTGCTGAAACTCCGGGAATTTATAGTTTATCATATTGGGGTCATTTTGAGTCCATTGGCATAACCCCATGAGCAGAGGATCATGGGTAAATTCAAGATGGCGGCCACATGGGGTACCAGAAAAGTGATGTTTTTGTCATATTTCTTCAAAATTTCTGCTTTTCCGCGATGAAAAGTGGGCAAAAACTATTTTATTTCACATCACATTAATATTTACTAATTTATCATGCAGTTTTTGCGGAGAAATTGCATAAATAAAAAAATCGGAAAATCCGACCGACAAATCGACCAAAAAATTCCGTTTTTGAAAATGACGTCACTGTGACGTCATCAAAGCGGCCATCTTGGATGTTTTTACATTTTCTGGTAGAGCTTGACCCAAGGGTATAGTGTGGTAAGTTTCAGCCCCCTAGCTCAAGGGATAAGAAAAATAATAATAGGTCCCAAAAAGCCCAGGCCAGATAGGGTTAAGATACCAAGCTCGAAAATAGTAAGATGGTACAATACTTAATACTGAAAGGATCCGGTCCGCGCAGTAATGTTGAAACTTCGAAAGTGTCTGAATCCTGATTATCTCCCCTGGATCGAAAGATGCAGTAGTCTACAGTTGTGTGTTGTGACGTTGTGTCACAAGAGTGGCGTCCCTTCATGTAGCCGATCCGCCGGCAGACGAAAGGGTGGGGCTTGCAACTGCATGGACTAAAGAAACTGATTTAAAATTTGAAGAAATACATTTTAATTCCGATATATTTGATTTCCTTGATATGGAAGGTGAAGGTATGGACATTCTCTATAGTCAATATATAGAATATGCCCCACCGTTTGATCCGTCGACTCTTGTGATTTAACGTCACAACTCGGGAATACTGTATTAATTTGAAGCGTAACTTGGATTTTCAAATCGGACCAAAAAAGGTATCTTGTACAACTAGGCCCCATGTGGGAATTGTGTACCAAATTTCAGAAAGATCCATGAAATACTTCCTGGGAATTCACGATAACAATATTTCAAGGGGAAATTCAAGATGGCCACCTGGCGGCCATATTGGATTTTCGAATAGGACAAAAAAGGTATCTTGCACAACTGGGCCACAAGGGAACCCGTGTACCAAATTTGAGGAAGATCCATGCAGTACTTCTTGAGAAATCACGATAACAAAGTTTCATTGGGAAATCCAAGATGGGTGCCTGATGGCTATATTGGATTTGAGAATCGGAGCAGAAAAGGTATCTTGCACAACCAGAAGACAAGGGGAACCTGTGTACCAAGTTTGACAAAGATCCATGCCGTAGTTTCTGAGAAATCGCAATAACAAAGTTTCATGGGGAAATCCAAGATGGCCGCCTGATGGACATATTGGATTTTGGAATCGGACCAGAAAAGGTATCTTGCACAACTGGACCACAAGGCAACCTGTGTACCAAATTTAAGAAAGATCCATCCTGAGAAATGACGATAACAAAGTTTCATAAGGAAATCCAAGATGGCTGCCTGGTGGCCATATTGGATTTTCGAATCGGACCAGAAAAGGTATCTTGCACAACTAGACCCCAAGGGAAACCTGTGTACCAAATTTGAGAAATATTCATGCAGTAGTTCCTGAGAAATCACGATAACAAGGATTCATGAGGAAATCCAAGATTTTCGATTCGGTACAACTAGACCCTAAGGGGAACCTGTGTACCAAATTTGAAACAGATCCATGCAGTAGTTCCTGAGAAATCGAGATAACAAGGTTTCATGGATGGCTGCTTTGTGGCCATATCGGATTTCTGAATTGAACCAGAAAAGGTATCTTGCACAACTAGACACCAAGGGGAACCTGTGTACCAAATTTGAGAAAGATCCATGCAGTAGTTCCTGAGAAATCGTGATAACTAGTTTAATGGGGAAATCCAAGATGGCTGCCTGGTTGCCATATTGGATTTTCGATTCGGACCGAAAAATATATCTTGCACAACTAGACCCTAAGGGGAACCTGTGTACCAAATTTGAGAAAGATCCATGCGGTACTTCCCGAAAAATGACGATAACAAAGTTTCATGGGGAAATCCAAGATGGCTGCCTGGTGGCCATATTGGATTTTCAAATCGGACCAGAAAATGTATCTTGCACAACTAGACCCCAAGGGGAACCTGTGTATCAAATTTGAGAAAGATCCATGCAGTACTTTCTGAAAAATGACGATAACAATGTTTCATGGGGAAATCCAAGATGGCTGCCTGGTGGCCATATTGGATTTTCGAATCAGACCAGAAAAGGTATCTTGCACAACTAGACCTCAACGGGAACCTGTGTACCAAATTTGTGAAAGATCAATGCAGTAGTTCCTGAGAAATCGCGATAACAAGGTTTCATGGCGAAATCCAAGATGGCTGCCTAGTGGCCATATTGAATTTTCGAATCGGACCAGATAAGGTATCTGGCACAACTAGACCCCAAGGGGAACCTGTGTACCAAATTTGAGAAAGATCCATGCAGTAGTTCTTAGAAATCGCGATAACAAGGTTTCATGGGGAAATCCAAGATGGCTGCCTGGTGGCCATATTGGATTTTCGAATCGGACTAGAAAAGGTATCTTGCACAACTAGACCTCAAGGGGAACCTGTGTATCAAATTTGAAAAGATCAATGCAGTAGTTCCTGAGAAATCGCGCTAACAAGGTTTCATGGGGAAATCCAAGATGGCTGCCTGGTGGCCATATTGGATTTTCGAATCGGACCAGAAAAGGTATCTTGCACAACTAGACTCCAAGGGGAACCTGTGTACCAAAGTTGAGAAGGATCCATGCAGTAGTTCCTGAGAAATCGCGATAACAATGTTTCATGAGGAAATCCAAGATGGCTGCCTGGTGGCCATACTGGATATTCGAATCAGACCAGAAAAGGTATCTTGCTCAAGGGGAACCTGTGTATCAAATTTGAGAAAGATCAATGCCGTAGTTCCTGAGAAATCGCGATAACAAGGTTTCATGGGGACATCCAAGATGGCCATCTGGTGATGGTGGGCTAAAAATAAACAGATAATTTGAACTATTGCAGTAAATCGCTGAATATATCGGAGGGGCATATTAAATGTGTCATTGACTACTACTACTACATTCAGTCCCTCGTTAACGCTATTCAGCCTGAGGTACTCCCTCTCGTCCAGTTGAACATTTGGATAAATTTACCATAGATGTACAGATTCACATTCCTACAATATTAGTTTTTTTTGCCCTGTAATTACCAAGGAAACGAGATGTTTTATCAAAATGCTCTAGGGTGCCAGGTGGGTGCCATAGATATCAAAACCAATAAAACCTGTTGTGGGACCTTTAGCGCAAGGTTCGACCCAAAACCCTTATTTGGCAGCCGGACTAATAGGTAAATTCAAATAGCGGCCTTGGTGCCGATTTTCTTCCATGTTTGCCTTCCTCTGCCTAGTAAAGAGTAGTTTTTCTGACCAAAGCTGCTTTATTCTTACACAAAATAGTCGCGATTGATCGTGAAGTTTTGCGGGGAGAATTGCATGTGAAACTGCACTCCGAAAACCGATATAATATAGCCGATATATATTTTAGGCCATATCTGCCATAATTCATTGCGCTGGACCGCTGATAATGCATTGAAACTGTTGCACGTGTTGTGGATCCGAAATTTGCGACGGTGTACCTTGGTATTGAGGTGACATGTCACCCCACACTTCAAATCTAAGCTGCCCGAGGTCGAATCGGTCACCTATATATTTGCTCCCATCAACAATATTGCGATGGCAACAGGTAAATTATCAAGATCAATGCGGCATCAGGGTTCAATGTGACGTGATTAATGCACTGTTTTAATCTGTGTTAAGGCCCAACTCAAAGTGGAATGTTGGTGATTTACAGTAACAGTTGTACTCCCAGTCTTGAAAAGGATGTGACGACATCTCAATAATCTACCATACATACCTGAAACTTCATAATATCTATATTTTTGGGGTCTTCTGACTGAATATATATGAATACATTTATGGACTAATTCTATGAAGACTGATTTTGGATTTTCATCAACTATGTCGCATTATGTTTCTAATTCGGATATTCAAATATTCAAGAAGGTTGTTGATTAGCAAAATATGATGCCTTGAGATGCCCAGTTAACCCTTTTTTATTCTGTGTGTGTTTTTTTCTGTTACTGCATACTGGACTGTCCGAAGACGCTTATGACCTAAAGAAACGACCGATCGGGGTCAACAAGGATCCAACAATTGCGGCTTCTGATTGGACAAGTGCAGCCAACGATGATGATGGCACACAAACAATGTAACCCAACATTAACATATCCTGCGCACATCACAGGTGTACTTCAACACCCCCGTAATCTACACAACGAAGCTGCAAGACAATACTCTGCACGACTCATTTGGGGCAGCCCACCTATGTCCCAAAACCCCAGGCCTTTCTATAGAGTAGCTCTGATCCATCGCATCCTACGCTTTATTCTTTGCTATGAAAAGATTACCACAACCACCCTCAAACACCCTATGTCCAACTGCGCATGCTCGTATTTACATTATTCCTCGTAAAACACACCCCAGTGTAACTCTACCTCAAGAATGTTACATGGCGACACCACACATGCCCCATTTCGACATCTGATGGCTTTTATATACCCTAAAACGTCCACCCCAAACCTTGCCAACTATTCGCTTGCGCACTATGACTTCACCAGAGGAAGTCAACCAACCCCTCCCATCGTACTGTACACAGAATCAAAAATCCTTAAAAATTTAAGGAATATTCCCCGACTATTACACCAGCGGAATATTCCTCAACATAATTAAGGAATATTCCTTACCATGTTAAGGAAATTTCAAAACATGCTACGGAATAATCCTTATTGAATTTTAAGGAATATTCCGCTGGTGTAATATTCGGGGAATATTCCTTAAATTTTAAGAATTTTTTTTTCAGTGTACAGTGTCAGCCAAATCGATCAAACGTTCCCATTCAATAATTTGTGCCACAAAAAAAGGACAAAATCTACCACAAATCTCCAACCCAAAACCTCACTTTTCTACATTTTTCGACTGCACACACAGACTGACATCATTTCCGGTAAAAACTGCAGCAGTCGGGGTGAGCGCTTCAAGGCGACATCCTGCACGATCCCTTCGGACCACGGATGGCTCACCTATATCTGAAAACGTCCACCGCAGGCAGCCCTGACGAGTACGCATGCACGCCATGCCATTAACAGCGAAATTCAACCGACGACCCCGGAAACCCGCCAACCATACGCTACGTCAGCCAAATTTATCAAATACCCATACTCTATACTTTTCTCTACAAGCAAAATTCTATGCATTGATGTAGAGTCCGTCTTTCCGGATCCCTTACCGACAAATTTGACATGCCGCGAATGAATGTTTACTGCGTATATGACTGTTGCCTATAGTTACCTTTGACATGAAGTCAATATTCTAAGCATTTTTACATCAGGGTTATTATTAACATGCAAATGAGGCTGCCGCGAAGTCTTGCGGCGAATTTGCTGAGAATGTCACTATAAGCGCCTCGCAAGCTCGATGAGAACATCTGGGTAAACATGCGGTAAACTTGTTGCGAACATCGTGTTAGGTCACATTCCAGTTTAATTTATTGCTGTAAAATTGTCAAGATAATTGTTATTTGTGTTCAAATGCCAAATTTGTGGCTTTGTCTCAGGAGCAGAATAAACAATAAAGATCAGTGATATGGGTTTGATACATTTGAGGCATCATGATGTCTTGCCGATATCATTGAAACTGCTGACCGCTTCTCTCTTGCAGGAAACTATAGCTTATGTTAATTTATACAATGACGGATTTTCTTTGAATTTGGTGCTAATGCTATGTGAATTAGGTCTTTGGATTATGGACGCGGAAATTCTTGACTGGACGACTGCTGAATATTGAATGACTGTCTATGGGCTTGTATGTACTTACACATGAATTCATTTTTTAAATTATGTTTATTATTCTGATCTATTTTATACGTATCCTTTATAACTTGAAAAATGATAAAATCGAAAGTGCATACATGTATTCCAAACCCAAAGCACTGTGTGCGGGATTTTTTGAAAATGCATATATATATATATACAGTCTCGGCCACAATGGTGAATTCATTGGTAAAAAAAATCAAAACTTTGAGGGAAAAGTGTAGTTTTGACGAATCAGATTAATTCTTGAGTTTCGTTAAGATATAAAGGATTACCTGTTATCTTGATCTTTGGTTGACCTCTATTGAAATTCGAAGAGTTTTCCATTTCATATCAACTATCGTAAGAACGTAAGTATTTTCCTCATAAGAATGTGGCGGTGGTAACCGTGTCGAATTAAAAATTATTTATGATTACATCGTAGGGGAGATTGGGGTACACTGGGAAATTTTTCACCTTTTTGCAAAAATCTCTTATTATTGTGCCGCTATTATTGTGCCTCTATATACTCTCGTTATAACTTATATCAGTATGACATAGTCATACAAATAATTTTGAAATATCTGTTTCTCCAGAATTCGCTTTTAAAAACGTAAAAAAAACATGTGTCACAGTTTGCTCAACTATGGGTACACTGGGACGCCCACTGGGGTGCGATGAGACAATAATCAAACTATTTATTTTATATGAAAGTGTTAGTAAAAAATTATCAAATTTAAAAGCTGATGTCTGCCCTAAAAACTTCATTTTTCACCAAAATGACTCCCGGGTGGCCCAACAACCTCACTGACCCGTTTGAAAGAGGCTGCGAGTACAGGCGACTTGTACGTAAATTCACAACATGTACACAACATCGTCACCGTCGACATCTCGTGTCGGCCCAATATTGACATTGTCTGGCAGTTGGTTGGTGGTTTTAGTTGGATTTTTTTTTTTTTGTCGAGCTCAGATATTCTGCCCCAATGTGTGGTATGAATTTATAAGCTGGACACGAAGGTGTAAAATCAACCGTCAACACGGAAGACCGTTGCGGTCAGTGTTGATTTATTTAAAGTGCCGATCGCAAAACAGTTCTACTGATGATCTAATCCGACCTCTCAACAAAATGCCACAAGTGTGCCTTTCTGGAACGCATGCGGGCGCAACATCAGTTTTTGCATTAGACCAGCTTCGGGAACTAGTAATCAATCTAGAAAACTAATGCAGCTGTACGTCTCCCGTTGGGGATTTCCTTAAATCCATTATTATTTAAAAACCATAACCCATAAATCCATGGAACACAAGACCGGAGGCCGACTTTTTTTTACGATACCAGGATTATTTTTTGGCAACAAACCCTTGTTTAATAACATACGATGGCGATTTACGCCAGCAAGTTAGGTTTAACGTGGAAACGCAGCATACCAAGGAATGTCGCATCACTACAATGTGGTTGCATACATTGTTTAGTCTGAAAAAAAAGTCCATGGAAAGTTTTTTGGAAAAGGGTTCGCTTTTCATTCGCATTGACCTTCTCTTGAATATATTAATGATAGTTCATCTGAAATGACCCAATATTCGAATTCCAATACAGGTAAATATTCGTCCAAAGCTCAGGGAAACAGATAATCATTTCGGAGATTCGTGAGCCGTCGAAAGGCATACTTGACAATCAATCTGACTGGACAGTACTATGCAGCTCTGTCAAAGTTTCGAATTCCTTACCAATGCACCATCACAAAATATTGAGTACAAGATGTGAACAAAATATGCATAGGAATGCACACAACAGTTCTGGGAAGACACTATATTGGAAAGTCGAAATATGGCTATATAGACATATTTAGCGTCCTTTCCATCATTTTGAACAAAAATCCACATTGTGGTGGACAGAAATGAGCATGTGTACATACCTTCTGATTGTGTGAAATTGAATGTATATTTCAGCGGTATCGCGTAAACATTGAAGGAGAAAACAATTCCTTCAAGCATACTGCAAATCAAACTCAATCCAAAACCAACCAGCTTAGCTGCATGTTCGACAGCCTGTGTCATGTTGAATTAAATGCGTGCAATGATAGTTCCTGTTGTCGAACTACCAATATATGGTTCATAGTAACAGCACAGGCGTAGTAACAGGCATTCACTCAAGCGTATTTTATCGCGCTGCATGAACCAGAGATATGAATGAGAGATATCTTATCTTATATAGATAATTAGAAGTAAAAGTACAATCATTTCAGCTTCAACTAATCCATACAATTTTGATGAATAATTCATCCGTAAAGAAATTGGGAAAAGTAGACTCGGATAAATGCAAATTCTGCACAAATAGCGCAAAAACAATATTTCACTTATTTTGGAAATTTTTGGAAAAACTTTCAGCGTTGGACAGAAGAGTTGAATGTCACGATATAATATATGCCTTATATTTACTGATGTAATTCGCAGGCATATGTTCAGAGATTTGCTGAGAGATATAGTCTTGGCTGTAAATACTTACATATACAACTGCAGGTCTTTTTTGAAAATATCTTTTTACTCTGTAAAATAAGTGCACTGTATACCTACAACTACCCCTGGCGTTGTAGGTGACACTATCGTCAGGGATCTTTAAATAAACGTCAAAGATTTGCCTGAGGCTTAAAAAAATAAACAGATAATTTTAACTATTGCAGAACCTGGCTGAATATATCAGAAGGGCATATTGAATGTGGCATTGACTGCTACATTCAGTTTCTCGTTAACGCTATTGGGCCTGAGGTACCCCCTCTCATCCAAAACGAAGAAAAATTGAGAGCTGTGAATTTGTAGCTTGGATAAATTGACGATAGATAGATGTACAATAGGTAAATGTAAATAGCGGCCCGATTTTCTTCCGTGTTTGACTTCCTCTGCCTAATTAGAGTAGTTTTGCTGACCAAAGCTACTTTATTCTTACACAAAATAGTCGCGATAGATCGTGAAGTTTTGCGGAGAGAATTGCATGTGAAACTGCACTCCGCAAACCAAAGTAAGCCATATCTGCCAAAATTCATTGCGTTGAACAGTTAGCAATCCATTGAAATTGTTGCACGTGTTGTGGCTCCGAGATTTGCGCCGGTTTATCTTGGTATTGAAGTGACATGTCACCCAACACTCCAACACTTCAAATCTATGGCTGCCTGAGGTCGAATCGGTCACATATATATTCGCTCGCATACACGATATTGCGATGCAATAGGCAAATTATCAAGATCAATGCGGCTTCAGGGTTCAATGTGACGTGATTAATGCACTGTTTATACTGAGAAAAGTGAAATGTTGGTGATGTACAGTAACAGTTTTACTCTCAGTCTTGAGAAGGATGTGACGACATCTCAATAATCACCATACATATACCTAAAACTTCATAATGTCTATGACTGAATATATGACTATATTTATGGACTAATTCCATGAAGAATGATTTTGGATTTTCGTCAACTATGTCGTATTATGTTTCAAATTCGGATATTCAAATATTCAAGTACATGTAGGTTGTTGATTAGCAAAATATGATGCCTTTGTGATGCCCAGTTAAGCCTTTTTCTAATTCTGTTTTTCGGAGAACAGTATTGCTCATGAATGAGACTTTCACATATTACGGCTTGACAGACGCATATATTTAAGGAATGGAGTCCCGAGGTAGCGCCTGATATTAGACACCCTCATGTATTCTGTCTCATTCCTTCACAGCCACTTCACATACATATATATGTTTTATATGATTGGAAAGATCCCGATTCTGGCGTTCCGAATAAAGTAAAAATTTAATTCTTACATTTATTTCAATGGGTTTGTTGCAATTAGAAAACAGTTCTTTCAAAAAAATAATCTCTTTTTTCATATCGCTAATTTTACCTATTATTTTACAAGTAACGAGTCCGAGATTTTGCATGGTGATAATAAACCTTTCAAACCGAAAAAACGCTTAGAAAAGGTTGAGAGCGTTGTAAAGTTTATTTTTTGAAACAAAATGAAAGTCTATTTCAAGTTCCAATAACTTTGAAAAAACTGAGACACACCTTGTTGGACTGTATATATTATGCTCCCCAACAATTGACATAATCGGATGAAAAATAGAGAAGTTATTAGCAAGTGTGTATGTACCAGGCGTGTAAAAAACATACATCGGATATAGAGCGTAAACAAAGATCATCTACTTTTCAGATGATAATCTGTAATTATTATCCGCTACTTCATGATAATGACACAATATTCTCAAACAACATATATGGATTATAGATCAAACGTTCTTTAATCAGTTTGGAACAATATATTTTGAGAAAGTATAGAAAACCCGTCTCGAAGATGAATTTTTATGCTGGGAATCCGAAACCCCTCGCCACCGCTGATTGAGTAGATTTCGACCGCCAATTTGCGCTCTATAAAAGACTAACGGAGATGTGATTTGCGGCAATTGAGCATTCACGGATTTAATTACCGACTGAAAAAAGTCTAGCTCAAGGAAAGAGAAGAAAACAGGCACTGGTTAATAAAATCATGGAGCTAAAAGAGTCTCTTTTGTAGAATAATGTCTCTGATGTTTGCCAAATTTACGTGAAAAATAACATATTGGGTGATCTACACCATCTAAACCTTCTTTTAACAAAACGGCACCAGCAGCAACATCACTAGCATCTACAGCCAGTTTGAAAGGTGAATCAAAATCTGGTGCTGACAGAACAGGCGCGCTCTTGAGTATGGCTTACAGGTTTCAAAAGCTGATTCACATTCATCGGTCCAAACAAAACTTGCCCTTTTTCTTAAGAGTTGAGTTAAAGGCTCACTAACATCTGAAAAAGTTGGACAAAATTTTCTGTAGTAACCAGCCATACCAAAAAAACGCATCAGTTGTCTCTTACATGTTGGTCTTGGAAATAGCGAGATAGCACTAACCTTAGATCTATAGGTTTTACCTGACCCTGACCTACAATATGACCCAAGAATGTCACACGTGCATGTCCAAATTCACTTTTTCCAAGTCGATTGAACAATGCCCGAATTCTCTGTAGATGATCTTCCCATGTATCGCTGTAGACAATGACGTCATCAATGTAGGTCTCACATCCTTACAAACCAGAAGTCACACGGTTGTTGAGACGCTGGAACGTGGCCGGAGAATTTTTCATTCCAAATGGCATGACTTTGTACTGGAACAGACTCTCCGAAGTGACGAATGCTGATATCTCCTTCGCACGATCTGTCAGTGGACCTTGCCAAAACCCTTTCAGAAGATCAAACTTTGACCCAAACTTGGCACTTCCTACTTTATCAATGCAATCGTCAATGCGTGGAATA
Source organism: Hanleya hanleyi (assembly GCA_036873755.1). Classification (NCBI taxonomy): domain Eukaryota; kingdom Metazoa; phylum Mollusca; class Polyplacophora; order Lepidopleurida; family Hanleyidae; genus Hanleya; species Hanleya hanleyi. The sequence continues at coordinate 87,978 of JAVTVY010030525.1, read as the reverse complement.
GGGAATGTGTCTGTTTTGGTCAATGTGTTCACCTTTCTGTAGTCAGTACACATCCTGTAACTGGCATCTGGCTTTGGAACGAGGATGCAAGGTGAACTCCAGTTACTATTACTTGGTTCAATGAAGTCATTGTCCAATAAATACTGAATCTCTTTTTTTCAGATAGTTTTGTTTAATGGGATTCAAACGATATGGATGCTGCTTTACTGGATTAGAATCTCCGACATTGACGTCATGTGAAATTTTATCAGTCCGAGTAGGAATATCGGAAAACAAATGTTCATATTGACTGAGCAGAGTTCGAAGTTCTTCCTGACGCGCTGGTTCAAGATGACACAATTTGGAATCCAAATTAAGTAGAATGTCAGAGTTCTGTAATTTTGCCGCTGTCATGGGTATTTCAATGGGATCCTGTGTTAAGTGTGACGATTTCAATCAACGTCACAAAACATTGTTGCAGAAACTTATAAAACAGGGCTATTCCTCCAAGCGCCTCCACTCAAAGTTTCTCAAATTTGGAGATACATATAGCATGCTGATAGCAAAATACGAACGTAGCGTGCAAGATCTATGGCGTTACGTTTCGTAACCTGTGTCTAATTCCGCTTAACCCGGTGCTAGGGGTCGTATGAACCCATGTACGTCAAGATCCTCATGGTGCTCATATGAACAGACACAATCAAAGCGTGACTGAGATACATCATTCTCTAGATAACGACTTTAGAACGATTATTATGGATTAAGACTACTGATCAGCGATACGGATTTGATATTTTTGGAACATTATGATGTCTTATCGGCATCATTGAAAACTGTTGACCGCTTGTCTCTTGCAGGAAACTAGCCTATGTTTATGTATACTATGATTGCCTGTTTTGAATTTGGTGCTAATACTGTTATATGGATATGGAATAGGTCTTTGGATTATGGACGCGGATATTCTTTAATGGACGACGGCTGAATTATGAATATGACTAGACGCTTGTACTTCACAAGTTTCATTATCATCAGGGTCAGAACTACCTACACTTGCAGGGTGTACAGTACTGTTAGCGCTATCTCTGTCTATGTATAACTTTTACATGACATAACTTTTTATGTTTACGCCTGTCAGAAGTCTGAATAACATAATTAAGGCCACTTAATTTCTTTTCAATGACATAAGGACCATAATATCTAGCCTTAAGTGGATTACCAGGAATAGGCAGAAAAGCCAGTTCCTTCTCCGAGGGTTGGAAACTTCGTTTAAGGGCATGTTTATCATAGGTTATTTTCATACATCTTTGTGCTGACTTTACATTTGACATGGCCAAATCACGTGCTTTAGTCAACCTGGTGCGAAAGTCCGACACATATTGTAAGAGACTACATGAGTCAAGATCACTGTCTAGAAACTTTTACTTTAGCAGTTTAAGTGGTCCTCTAACTGTATGACCAAAGACTAATTCAAATGGACTGAAGCCTAAAGACTCTTGAAGAGACTCTCTAACAGCAAACAATAACAAATGTATGCCTTCATCCCAGTCTTTCTCAGTATCAAAACAATAAGTCCTAATCATGTTCTTTAATGTCTGAAGAAATCTTTCTAATGCGCCGTGGCTTTCTGGGTGGTATGCAGATGATTTGTCCTGCATTATTCCCAATTCATGCATGACTTGATGAAAAAATCCTGACATTAAATTAGATCCCTGATCAGACTGAACGGACTGGGGTAGGCCAACAAGCGTGAAATTACAAGCGTCTAGTCCGTCATTCACAATTCAGCCGTCGTCCATTAGAGAATATCCGCGTCCATAATCCAAAGACCTATTCCATATAACAGTATTAGCGCCAAATTCAAAAAGACGATCTTAGTATACATAAACATAGGCTTGTTTCCTGCAAGAGAGAAGCAGTCAACAGTTTTCAATGATGCCGACAAGACATCATGATGTTCCAAAAATATCAAATCCGTATCGCTGATCAGTATTCTTAATCCATAATATTCGTTGTAAAGTCGTCATCTAAAGAATGATGTATCTCAGTCACGCTTTGATTGTGACTGTTCATATGAGTACCATGAGGATCTTGAAGTACATGGGTTCATACGGCCCCTAGCCCCGGGTTAAGCGGAATTAGACACAAGTTACGAAACGTAGCGCCATAGATCTTGCACGCTACGTTCGTATTTTGCTATCAGCATGCGATATGTATCGCCAAATTTGAGGAACTTTGAATGGAGGCGTTTGGTGGAATAGCCCTGTTTTATAAGTTTCTGCAACAATGTTTTGTGACGTTGATTAAAATCGTCACATCTAACACAGGATCTAGCAAATGCTACTAAGCGAGATATGTATACGCCATATGCAGGTCCCACTGGAATATTACAGTCCAGAAAGGGATAGTTCACGATGTCGAAATTGTAATCATCTCTTTTGTCATAAAGTCGACGAGAGAGAATGCCCGCTTCATTTTTTATAGAGATATAGATCTAAATATGATGTGCCTGTAGGGCTGTCTGTAGTTTCCTTCAAATCCAGTGAAGGTGGATATATATCCTTCACTGTGTCATTTATATAGCGATTATCCACAGCGAGAAGATCATCTTTTGCTTAACTAAGGCCTTAACAATAGTTTTTGCCTTAATATTCCGTAAAGGAATGACCTCAGGGAACCTGGTTGATGCACACATGACTGTTAGGGGTCACGTCCAATTAATCGAGGCACTTTCTCGACGCCTTCGAGATGGATCGAGAAATTTCTCGGCTGAAACTGGGAGGGCAGAACCGGGACCCCTGACGACAACTCGCGGTTTGCTCCCGGTTCTATCTCGATCGAAACGTCCCGGTTTTCGAGATGGTTACGAAATTGATCGATAATGTCGAAGGGGGTCCCGGTTTCAATATGTCAGTGTTTTGTTGCCGCTAATTTGGCCTATCTTAACTTCTCGGGCGATTAGAGTGTTGTGCTGGGTATATATTATAGGGGTGCTCGTTGCCTACGTATATCGCGGCCAAAATATAACAGAGAAAACGAATTTTTTATGATGTTTTCAATGTTATTCATCGTTTATTCGATATATATATTTCCTGCGGTTTCGTGAATCCAAATGAACGGAAACTCTGATTTATCTATATATAAATTATGAATATATATTTTAGTGAACTGCTCTCACATCGATAACTGATTGTTTATCTGACAAGTATCCTTCGAGGAATAAATGACACACCAATTGGATATGATCTGGATAATAATGGTATGGAAGCATGCGTTAATTATTGTTCTATATTTTTTTTGGGAGAAAACATGGATCGTTTCAACCGAAAAATGAAAACTATGTTAAGAGCTTGACTGTTGAATTACCTCGGTGTGTAATATGTTTTATAATTTGGTAGTATTCATTGCAGATTCCATTTTTTGAAAATTACTGTATTGTGATATAGTTTAAATAAGGAGATTATATCAACAACGTTTATTTCTGACATAAGCTTGCCTGGAAGTGGTTAGCCGAAATACTGGCAATCGGAGGTGATGATAATTCACGCCACAGTCGGTCTGTGAAAACCCGTCCGTCGGCTTGAAACAACAGCGAAGGGACAGGGGTTAATTTTTTTGAATGAGAAAAACTGAAACAGCATGCACTGTTGGCGGAAGCTTGATAATTTACTCACGTTCTATTATTTATTGCCGATTTCATATTAACCAAATAATGGAAGTATAATTACTGCCCAATTCAGAGGGCAATCACGCTTTATACCAACGGTTACATACATTTCACTATCAACGATGCCGCGTTTTGTTTGTTCGAAAACTTCGATCGAGCGTTTATGTTTATATTTTCCGGTTTTCAGTGAATTACCAGACACTTCTGTGATATTCGCAGTCTCTTGATTTCTGAATATACGGGGGAAATCTCATTCTGATCAACTTTCAGAGGAACATATGGAATTTTATCCTAGACTTGCATAATTTATTTCAATTCGCAGTTCCTGCATGGACGTATCTTATAAAGTGATTCAAATTCTAAAAAACAGGTTCAGAATAACTCAATAATAATGACACAGTTTATATATTTTCAATTGGCGATGTTTCTTTCTTTCCATTCATAACGTTTAGAGGAATTGCGCTGTCTGAGAAAGTATGCTACTACAGATTTCTAGACGGAATAACAAAATAATATTAAGTGATTCATGTTCAGTCTAATTCATTTAATTGCATTATGTATTCGCCGAGATTAATCTCTCTGCGACAGACAATATTTATACCAAGCATACGCCTTCTAAATGCTTCAAACTTTCATTTGATGACATCTCGGTTCGTCTCGAAGCATGCTGAGTTATTTCGAGGAGAATCGAGATGGTCTTGCGCTTCGAGAGAAAACCGGGAGCAAACCGGGACAACCATCGATAGAGATACACCGGGACTCTTCGAGACGAGATATTTATCGGTTTTACTCGTTTATCGAGAAACCGTCTCGATCGATTGGACGTGACCCCTTAACATGTATTGATTGCCTGACTTTGTTTTTGGTAATGAACCAACACAATCTATAATCACCCTACTAAATGTTTCCTCAAATGCAGGGATTGGTTGTAGAGGGGTCTTTGGTATGGTTGGTTTAGTTTTCCTACCATTTGACATGTGTGGCATGACCTACACAATTCCGTAACATCTTTCTTTAAATTTGGCCAACAGAAATGATTTAGAATTTTGTAATATGTTTTGTTAACACCTAAATGGCATGAAAGAGGTGTTTCATGGGCTAGTCTGAGGATATCTGAACGATATGAATTTGGTATCACAATCTGATACTTAACTGCCCACTCATCATCAGGTGACACATCTGGCGGTCGCCATTTGCCCATAAGAACACCATTCTTACAAAAGTAACACACAGGCTCCTGAGTTACAGCACACTCATCTACTGCCCTGTCAAACAACTTGGAAATGTCCTTGTCACTATGCTGTTCATTAACCAGCTGTGATTTTGAAATTTTGTCATTAGAACATTCCAATTTGGTATCAAAATGTGGCTTATCAGCCTCATCATTTAAACACACGAAAGTGTCGGCCAAACAAACGTCATCGATGACGTCATCTTTAAGAGACGTTTCAGACTCCTCAGCTAATTTACTCATGGCTCTAGTAACTGCACAAGCACGATACAAACTTTGAATTTCGTCTTCAACTGGATCATGGGTCATGGATCATGAACCAAACAAGGCTTGTCAGTTACAATCGGGTTAACCCCTACCTTATCTCCCGCAAGATCATTTCCAAGAAGTGATTGAACACTCTCAAATGGTAAACTACCTTTAATACCCACCGTAACAGGCCCACAAATCAAGTCGGAAGACAGATGAACGTTATGGAGCAAAACGGGTGTATAATTTACAGAATCTACCCCTTTAATCAGGACATGCAGATGAAGAGTCAGAAAACGGCAAAGTATCTGCCAACAAAAGAGACTGGGACGCGCCCGTGTCTCGCAAAATCTTCACAGGAGTAGCATTAGACAAATCACTTGAAAGTGACACAAAACCATTGTGGGTTAATGGTTCAAAAATCTCCATAACAGGATTTGAAAAAACTGTCAACCTTATCCTTGATAGAACTAATAGGAACAGTGTCCCTGGCCATCTTAACGTCATATACACTATGAACGTCACTAACCTGCTTGGGTACAGATCTTGAAGTGAAGAAACCACTGGGCTTTTGAAAGGCTTGATCGTGTTTTGTTTTTTTTCAATTTAAAACAATTAGCCATTAAATGACCTTTCTTCTTACAATAATTGCAAACGGGAGATTTATTTTGAGTGTTAAAAGTGGGTGACTGAGATTTTATGTTTGAATTTTGACCTTTGTAACTGGGGTTAAAAGTTTTAGGCTCTGAGAAAGAACTGGGGTTATTACCTGAGAGTGAACTTGGCCTAACAGCATTGACAAATGATAATTTGTGTGTCAGAGCGTATTCGTCAGCAAAACGTGCTGCCTGATCTAAAGTGTTGGCATTCTTTTCATCAAGAAATGTTCTAATATCACCATGGATACACCTTTTAAATTCCTCTACCAGCATAAGCTGTCTAAGGCTTTCAAATTGGTTGTCAATTGTAACCGAAGCACACCACTCATCAAATAACTATTCTTTTGAACGAGCAAATTCTACATGAGTCTGAGAGTTTTCTTTTTCACAACTACGAAACTTTTGTCTATAGGCTTCAGGAACTAATTCATACCCTTTAAGGATTAAATCCTTTACTATGTCATAGTTTGATGCTTGCTCTACCGTCAATTGAGTGTAAATGTCCCTTGCCTTTCCGATCAAAACACTTTGAAGAAGTAAACTTCAATTTTCTTTCGGCCAGTTTAAATTTTCAGCAATTTTCTCAAAATGCAGAAAATATTTATTAACTTATTTTTTCTGAAATGGTGGGACGAGACGTATTTGACGAGCCGCATCAAATTTTGATTGCCGTTGTACAGGTGCATGTGCAGGAGGATTGTTTGCGACTGTAATTCCATATGCTTCATTTCTAACTGAAACTTTCTTTCTTTCTCTCTTTCCTCCAACTGTCTTTCTTTGTCTCTTTCTTCTTTTTCCAACCTTTGTCTCTCTAATTCTTTGTCTTTTTCTATCTCTAATTTTTCCCTCTCTAACTCTAATTTCTTTAATTCCAGCTGATGTTGCAATTCTAATTTCCTTATTTCCAAATCATCAGCTGTTTCCTCAGTTAAATCAAAATCACTTTCATCCTAAAGTTGTTTGCTAACAAAACGTTTAATAATGAGTTTCTTAATTTCTTGCTTTCTCCAAGATGTTTTAACTTTAATTTGTATGAATTTACACAGCGCGAACAAACCCTCTTTGCGTAGTTCGTTAAACTCCTCCTGACTTGGCTCTAAGGCAAGCTGTGCTGGGTCAAATGACACGCTGATAGCGTACTCCCTGACTTCACAAATTTAGACAATGTCGTAAAGCTGATCAGTTTAGAACTATGTGGCAAAGCCGATGAGCTAGCAGCTATAATGTAAACAAATCTCACGTTCGAGGCCCTAATTTCTGTTACGTCAATAAAACGCAACAGAAAGTCAAGGAATAACAATCAAATATTTATTTACAATACTAAAATCATATACAAATTAAGTAAGGTTAATACAACAAATAAATGTGTGAAATATAGTCTTACTGTTCAATGCTATACCGGTGTATATTTTACAGTCCCTGTTGACGCGCACAAATCGCTCTTCTGTATAATGGTAATCCAGCACTTCTCAGTTGTTCACAATCCCAGTAAGTGTCCATAATCCGACGGTTCAATAGCGTAAACGTTAATACACAGGAGTAAGTAATCCAGTAGTCCGTAATTACAGGCAAAGGTGACACAGTATACCACCCACATACAAAGTCAATTTGAATTCCCTGCTGACTGACTGATTGAGCGCTATTTATACTCAATGAGGCATTCCAGACCATTCTACCCAATCGATAAGCTTCTGGAATACACAGCGTTACCACATTATCTGAACTAGATACAATTTACAACAACCTTCTAGAAAGCTCAAAGTGGCTGACCCATAAAATAATATGCAAACAAGCTCTATATTCTAGAAACATCCACAATGTCTAATAATAGACTACAATACCATGACAATAGCTTACAGTTTTAAATTTATGCCTCTGTCAAGCCGTAATATGTGAAAGTCTCATTCATGAGCATTACTGTTCTAAAATACCCCTGTTCTACTGCGCATGCGCAGATCGACGATATTCCCACCTCACAATCATCCAGTTGAACGCTCCCTCACGAATGCTTCAAACTGATACCTCACACACGGCTCAATCAGACCATTATGGGTCCATCTCGACCCCAAAACGTCCATTCAAATACACGTTTTCTACTGCGCATGCGTAGATAGGCGACATTCCCACCCCACACTTCAAACTGACACCTCACACAACCCAATCGGACCACTATGGGTCCACCTAGACCACAAAACGTCCACCTCGATCTGCCTGCCCACTGCGCATGCGTCATCAGAACTTTCCAGCAAAAGTCAACGTATGTCCTCGAGACCCTTCCCATCGTGTTCTACAGCTCGAGACAGTAAAAAACAAATGGCCACCTCCCGTAGTAAAATCCACAAGAAAAAATGACCATCCCATTACTCCTACCCCAAGCATGCCCCGGAGATTAACATTGGCAGTCACTGGGGTCTTATGTAGCGGAAAATAACTCTTGCTGGGCCGTCACGTGACCGGAAATGACCTTTGACCGGAAGTGACCCGGATGTCAAATGACAGAAGTGACATCATCCGTGACGTCATCACCACGTCACGCCGCGTGACGTCATCAGCCTCAGCCTCAATGCTAAGTAATTTGCCGTCTTACTACTACTCCTGTAAGCCCTCTGTCACCCGGGGTATTCTAATGGTTTGTAAACGTGGCATGAAAGAATAAAGGCAATTTGCTTTCTAGTCTGAGAATAAGTAGTATATAAGTTGTAGATCTAGAATAAAAAATAATTCGGGCACAATGGAATTCTCCGGAGACTACGGATAGCTAAGTTTAAAGTACTCATGGGTTTGTCTATCAAATCCTGGTATGGAGGTACGGAGTATACAGACCTGCATTATGAAGGATCAGTTTAAAGGGAGTGACAAGTGGGGTATAGAAGTTTTTAAATACGTATTGGGTGGTATAGAGAACGATTGAAGTACCGGTATTATAAACAGCTACAGAAAATAAGTTTCTATACCACTTGTGTCTATAACAACTTGGTAACTGTGCATTTATTGAGTGTTTTAGCACAGTTGTGTGAAATGTACATCCGTCAAGTGCAGGTGTTCATTTGAGAGTTTGCCTTCATACATGTCACAATCGAATAGGACAAACAAATAAAATACAAGATGGAATTTCTTCCTCAAGTTCAACTGTTGTTTCCATCGTGAAACTGATTAACAAAGCGACACAAATAGACCTATATCCACGTATGTTACACAAAGCATGTCCTCAGCTGACAGAATCACTCCCCATTTGAGAAACCACATAAACTCGTCTACTGATGTTGACAAGATTATGATGGCCGAGAGGGGCCATCGCACTTCGCCCTTGAAACTTTTAGAGCGAAGTCGCGATAGTGCGAAGACGCGAAGCGATAACGCGAAGATGCGAAGCGATAGTGCGAAGACGTGAAGCGATAAAGTAAAACGCGAAGCGACAACGCAAACATGCGAAGCGATAATGCGAAGACGCGAAGCGACAGTGCGAAGACAGGAAGCGATAACGCGAGGATGCGAAGCGATAATGCGAAGTCACGATATTGCGAAGTCGCTACATTGCGGAATATCGCGTTATAATTGCGCGATAATGAGCGATATTGCGAAATATCGCGTTATAATTGCGCGATAATGAGCGATAGTGCGAAGTATCGCGTTATAATTGCACGATAATGAGCGATATTGAGCGATATCGCTCAATATCGCTCATTATCGCGTTATAATTGCGCGATAATGAGCGATATTGCGAAGTATCGCGTTATAATTGCGCGATAATGAGCGATATTGCGAAGTATTGAGTTATAATTGCTCAATGGTTATTTTACGCACAGTTAGTTTGGGAAAGTTGATAATTTAGGGCAAGGACGTGACCAAACTTAGACTCATCCTATTGCAGCGCGATCTATTCTGGGTGTTTTACCGCAGTAAACAAGAAATTAATTCTTAAATAGAAAAGAAAAAATCGCTTTAAAATCGATTTAGTTTAGCGCCTCGATGATAGGCGTGTATATAGCTGTAGGCCTTATGGGAACGAATTTCAATTAGGTCACAGCTTAGACCTGCAGCATATATTTGAAGAGTGTTTTGATGTTTGAATGAACGTTTTGGGGTTGAGATGGATCAATAGTGGTCCGATTGGGTCGTGTGAGGTGTGATCGTGAAGCATCCGACTGGACTAGTGAGAAAGGGGCATTGGAATGAACGTCTTGGGGTCGAGGTGAACCTATATTGGGCGTACTGGGTCAGGAAGGGTATCCGTGTGAAGCGCGCTTCGAGGTCTATCAAGTCATGGGTGGGTGCATGTTTTCTCCGCAATGAAAAATCAGGAAACACGGACTTTACCCCTGAACTGGGAAAAACCAGGTCCAGAGGGGTAAATATGGTTCCCAGGGGATATCGGTGGCCTGCCGAGATATACGGATTGGGTTAGGATTAGGATTTGTTCCGGAAATATAAAAGGTAGGGCGTTATGGCGTTGAGACGGGCGTTAAAACGTAACGACGGGCGTTGGCGGGCATTACTGCATTTCGATGAATTAGTGGCAATGCCAAGGAATACCTAGAAAATCTGAGCTTCTGAGCTATTTCATCAGGACGTTGAAGCGTTAAGCTAGGCGTTGGCGAGCGTTACTGCCCATAAAAGCAAGCGTATTCTAAAGACGAGCAAAGTCTACGTTCCATTCAGCAGACAATCGATGTTCACGTGTACCACTTGCTCGGAACCCTTCCATCGCCTGGACTGTTTACGTCACACACGTGCACGCCATGAAGTACCTATGCATACATGTGCAAAATATAATATAGTCTTAAATGTTTCAGGACATGCTGCATCAACGGTATCCTGGACTGCCCAACGAAGCTTAGGATAAAAGCGACTCCGGCCGAAGATTGAAATTTCTCAAACGACGGCTTCTTATTGGACAGGAGCATACTTGAATTGCAAACATACCCAACGCGGCTCTCCCAGCGTGGATATGATGTACTGGAGGGGATAATAAAATGATTGATCTGTCATCCTTGTTGTTGTTTACATCTTGGCATTAAGACGCAAGGGGTGAACACAGACAGAGGCTAATGGTGTACAAACGACCTTATATGACCACTCACTCACTCACTTTCACTCACTGTCACTAAATTACTCGCACACTCACTCACTCACTCACTCACCATCGTTAGTGCGTGAATGCGTTAAGATGGGCGTTGGGCACGCCTCACTCACTCACTCATACACTTTGGTACCCAGGAGGGGGAGGTAACTCTACCAATTACAAGCGTCTGGTCCGTCATTCATAATTCAGCCGTCGTCCATTAGAGAATATCCTCGTCCATAATCCAAAGACCTATTCCATATTTCATATAACAGTATTAGCACCAAATTCAAAAAGACAATCATAGTATACATAAATATAGGCTTGTTTCCTGCAAGAGAGAAGCGGTCAACAGTTTTCAATCATGCCGGCAAGACATCATGATGTTCCAAAAATATCAAATCCGTATCGCTGATCAGTATTCTTAATCCATAATATTCGTTGTAAAGTCGTCATCTAAAGAATGATGTATCTCAGTCACGCTTTGATTGTGACTGTTCATATGAGTACCATGCGGATCTTGAAGTACATGGGTCCATACTGCCCCTAGCCCAGGGTTAAGCGGAATTAGACACAAGTTACGAAACGTAACGCCATAGATCTTGCACGCTACGCTCGTATTTTGCTATCAGCATGCGATATGTATCGCCAAATTTGAGAAACTTTGAGTGGAGGCGCTTGGTGGAATAGCCCTGTTTATAAGTTTCTGCAACAATGTTTTGTGACGTTGATTAAAATCATCACATTTAACACAGGATCTAGCAAATGCTACTAAGCGAGATATGTATACGCCATATGCAGGTCCCACTGGAATATTACTATCCAGAAAGGGATAGTTTACGATGTCGAAATTGTAATCATCTCTTTTGTCATACAGTCGACGAGAGAGAAGGCCCGCTTCATTTTTATAGAGATATAGGTCTAAATACGATGTGCCTGTAGGGTTATCTGTAGTTTCCTTCAAATCCAGTGAAGGTGGATATATATCCTTCACTGCGTCATTCATATAGCGATTATCCACAGCGAGAAGATCGTCTATATAGCGTTTGTTGAATGAGAAGGAACGGGCTTTGAATGGATCGGTTTGGTATGTGCTTTAGAATAGGTTAACCAGAAGACTATTCTGTGAAGTCATGTGACGCAGTCAGTATGTCGGCACCTCTTCCCACTACCCTTATATGTGTTGTAATTTGAAAGCGCCTGCATATAGTCATATTCATAAGAGAACACATATAGGTCAGCCAATAGGGGTGCACAATTAGTACCCATTGGAATACCTGCATGCTGTTGATATATTGTGTTGCCAAGTTTCACATAGATATTTTTAATGAGAAATTCAAGCAACTCTATAAACAAAGAAACATCCCATGAATGATATTTCTCGTATGTAGTAGAGCTAAAGAATGCTTTATGGCTTCCGACATTAATATATCTACGATCAGTTTTCTTGAACACAGATACTATTAATGAACTTAGACGGTCAATAAGATCCTGATGAGGGATTGTGGTATAGAGAGTCGAGAAATCCCAAGTGGATACAACCCACATCACCAGTATGCCTGATATCATGAGTTCGAGATACAATCCAGCGTCCACGAGTCGGTTAGTGTATAAGGGTAGCCATGTCTCAATGGCGCACCTGAGCGACGCTGCACTTTGTCTACTATATATGTGTAGCTGCTCGCCTATCCCGCCAGGAGGACTACATGTATAAAGTCCGTCTTTTCCGCACGTGGGGTTTACGTATTCCGCCTTTTATATTTCCGGAACAAATCCAATTTTACATATACCCGCTAACCCAATCTGCATATCTCGGCAGGCCACGATCCGCTGAAAACCATATTAACCCCTCTGGACCTGGTTGATATGGTTTTTCCCTAGTTTAGGGGTAAAGTCCGTGTTTCCGGATTTTTCATTTCGGAGAAAACATACACCCACCCATGACTTGATCGGCCTCGAAGCGCGCTTCACATGGATACCCTGCTCGATCCAGTACGCCCACTATGGGCCACCTCGACCCCAAAACGTCCATTCTAATGCCCTTTTTCCACCATTCCCTGACTGCGCATGCGCACCACTGCGCTACTTTTACTACACACCAGTCCCGTTGGACGCCACCCCATGAGAGCTTCAAACTGATACCATTCGGACCACTATGGGTCTACCTCGACCCCAAAACGTCCATTCCAGCGCCCTTTTACCACAATTTCCTGTCTGCGCATGTGCATAATGTTGAAAACGGACGACACACTAGACCAGTCAGATGGTCCTCCACCAATGCTTCACGGTGACACCTCACACGACCCAATCGGACAACTATTGATCCATTTCGACCCCAAAACGCCCATTCAAATACACTTTTTCTACTGCTCATGCGCAGGTTGACGATATTCCCACCCCACATCCATCCAGTTGGACGCTCTCCTACGAATGCTTCAAGCTAATACCTCACACGGCCCAATCGGACCATGACGGGACCATCTCGACTCCAAAACTTTCATTGGTATACCCCCTTTCTACTGCGCATGCGAGGATAGACGATATCATGCATCATCAGAACTTTTCGACAACAGGCAACGCACAAGGGGGCCACACCCCATATCGCAAATGTCCATGAGTGGGTTCCCCATGGGAACTAACATTGTCCACGGCGCCGGAATGGACCTAACATGTCCACCCCAGACCTGTCTGAACTTTTCAGCGAAAGTCAATCGCTGGCCTCAAGACCCCTGCCATTGTGTTCTACATCGCGAGACAGAAAAAACAAGGGGTCACACCCCATAGTAAAATCTATAAGAAAAAAATGACCACCCTAATACGCCTATCCAAAACATTAACATTAACTGGAGATTAACATTGTAAGTCAGTGCGGTCTTCTTAATCTTGCTGGACCGTCACGTGACCGGAAATGACCTTTGACCCGGATTTCACGTGACCGGAAGTGACATTATTCGTGACCTCATCGCCACGTCACGCAGCGTGACGTCATCAGCCTCAGCCTCAATGCTAAGGAATTTGCCGTCTTACTACTACTTGGGTTGAAGAAAAACTGCATATTACAAATGAATAACGCTAAGTTTAGGACATATGTACTTCTTAAGACCTTCAACAATGTCCTTGTGTTTCCCAACTATTCCTGCTTTGTTAAGGTTAAATAGACTGTCGTTTAAATAAACTCTTTTGACAGCATCAACAGATTTTCACCAATATATCTACTTCTGTAGGAGAAATACCTTGCAAGTGCCAAAATATAAATCACTGAAAACTTTGCTTGCTTTTGTACAGTCGCATTGTGTACACCGTACATTACTTGTTCTATCGTGGGCTGAAGTAAAAGATCTATTCCCCATGTGAAAAATATTCTGTAACCACAAGGACAAGTGTTCATAGAAATGACGAACTTCTGCACGCCAATACATTGAATGTTCCACAGTTTCAGCCACAGGGGCTCGTTACCGTTGTTAATTGGTTAAATAGGTTGATTATAGGGGGGGTCGAGGTCGGTAATAAAGGATCTTTATTACCTACCTCGATCCCCGCCCCTTCTATAATCAACCTATTTAACCAATTACAACGGTAACGAGCCCCTGTGGTTTCAGCCAGGCCGCACTCATCATAAGAGTTATCTCCCTTAATCCCTATCTGCACAAGGTACGAGTTCGTTGCCGGGGAATATTTTATGTAAAATTATAAATTAATCTTTTTGTCAAGTGGCAAGTTATGTACGGAACTGTATGCTGTGAGAGCACTGCTTGCTGGCAGAATTTCGGATTCCATGCCAATTAGAATATTACAGAAAAATTTAGATTTGGATGGGCCCCAGTCAAAAGGGACATCTATGAATTTTGGTGTCTGTGGAAGGAAGCCTGACAGGTTCTAAAATACAACATTGTTGTAAATATTGTCAATTGTCATGCCTTTATCGTTAGAGAGTTATTGCCCTTAGTTCGCTCTCTATATGATATATGTTCTTTGCACGTTTGAGAAACGCAGACGACTCGATTAAGAGAGTTGTAATTAACAGGGCAAAGTGAGATGCCATACCGATTGCTACTCAAGTCAAATGCTTAGGAGATCTACTCTTCAGGTAGAGAATTTGTTATCTTGATAATTATAGTTGTGTAAGCGTCTTTTGAACATTGTCTAAAAGCGGAAGTAACATGGTATCGGAATATGCACACTGCATAACCCTACGTAAATACGTACACACTACGTTGATGTTCGTTGTTAGTTATGAGTAAAGTAAGAGCTAAATCATCAAAGTGGATTTTATAATCGAACCAAAGAGAGTTTTAAGAGTGATCTGATTTGTGTTTACTTATAATCGAGTGTAGTTTATTTCTGACTGAAGAGAATTTGTTGTAGCTAGTATGAATAACTGGTTATTGTGGTGAATATAGCATGGGTAGCTAATAACAGTGCAACAAGACGAATTTATTGAAGTATTAGTATTGATAAATCAGAATTAGATGAAATCAATGAGCACAAACACATCTTTTAAGTTCTATAGTGCTTTATTTTGTTTCTTTGTAGAACATGCCGTATATTTCATGTATGCAGACAGTTTACGTGGAATTACAGTTATGAAAAATCTCCTGAAGCGTTGAGTCAGTTTATCCTGACGTTATTCGCACCAAATTTCTGAAGAGAGAAATAAGAAGTCTCACCGCTGACTGTGCCGATATTTAGCAGGCAATTAAGGAGACATATTTCTTCCGTACTTGGTGATTGACGACAAAACTGAACAAATATGAGCGATGTAAATGACATACAAGACTTGCCAGTAGAAGATGATAATCCTGGACAACAGCCAATAGAGGCCAATGTTGTTGTACACAATCAACACACAACTTCCAATGAGCCTGATGATAGGGAGAAAGTCGCCAAAACCAAAAGACGCAATTTAAGGGGTAAAATCACCAGAGCAATAAATCGTATTCGACAAGGCATAGACGGTCAACAGAGTGCACGACGGCTACAAAAACAGATCGAAGACATTAGAGTTGACTATGCACAGATATGTGAGGTACATAATGAACTGTACAGTTTTGCAGATGAAACCCAAATTGCAAATTTAGATGAGTGGGAAAATGTTTTGGTGAATGAAATCTATTCAATAGAAGAAGCTGTAGAGGACCATGTGAAATCACACGGTGATCAGCCCATTAGCGGCATAGTGACCAGAAGTGTATCAGCGCGAAGTGACCCAGTACCAGACGGATCGAGACAGGAAACAGCCCCAATAGAGCAGCCACAGAGACTGGAAGATAGACCTAACCAGTTGGCAGGGGCAAGTAACTCTGAAAATTCATTTGATATCGCGACAAGTGACATTTCAAGAACTGGCCAATCAAGTAGCAGCATTCCGCCTGAAATACAGAGACAACACGTGTCTGATCCTGTGACGGGCATTAACATTCCTCAGACAAGTTTTGATTCCTGGATTGATGAACTAGTAGAGTTTAGAGAAACTCAGTTGGTATCAAGCATTAACAGTTTGTCAATTGCAGACGCATTGTACAGATTGGAGGCCAGTAGGGACCTCCCAACGGTAGAGTTACCAAAGTTTAGTGGGGATGCCTTAGAGTATGTAGAGTTTGTGGAACGGTTTAAGATCCATGTACATGATAAGCCATATTTATCAGATGATGTAAGAATGGCTCAGCTTAAAAGTCATGTTAAGGGGGAAGCTGAGAGAGCCATATCAGGTCTTGGTTCCGGAGGCAAAATGTATGCTACAGCCCTTAAAACCATAAAAGAGCAATTTGGGCAGCCTAGTGTAATAGCTAGAGCATGTATAAACAAGCTTACAAAGGGAGGGAATATTTATGCTAATGACAGACAGTCTCTGCGAGATTTGTCTCTTGATTTGATAAATGCACGTGCATGTTTATGCAAATCAATTATTTCGCAGATATCAACGCCAATGACACCCTCAGACAGATAATCAAGCGTCTCCCCGACCACATGATTATGAAATGGAAAACTCGTGTGACAGAAATACGAGAGAGAGGAGAACAGCCAACCATTGATCACATCAGCAACTTTGTGAGGAAAAGGGTCCAAGCTGAATTTGACCCAGATTTTGGAAATATTGAAACGAGTCACAGCAGAGGTCAAAGGTCAGATTGGAAAGGACAAAAGGTGAGAAGAGGTATCCACGCTGCATCTACACCGGGACAAAGAAGACCAACAGAGTGTTATTTGTGTAAAGAGAACCACAGAATTATAAACTGTCCGACCTTTGAAGATTCGTCAGTTGAAGAACGAGTTAAAGTAGTGAAAGATCACAGACTCTGTTTTTCATGTTTAACTAAAGGTCACATGACTAGGGTATGTAAAACCAGAGCCAAGTGTAACAAAAATGGCTGCACACGAATGCATCACTCATTGCTACATGTAGACCCTCCCAGTGTCAGTGGAACATCGCCATTAGACAAAGGTAGTATTATGCCAGTTGTACGAGTCTATTTCCGCTCAGCCAATGGAAAGATAAAGGAAGGCAATGTACTCGTGGACAGTGGAGCTGGCACCACCATTATTCGCAGAGATTTTGCTAAATCATTAGGATTACAGGGCCAACGAGAGGGATTAAGTTTGGCAGTAGTGGGAGGTGAACAAGTGGATCAGCCTTTCAGTCGACGATTGAAGTTTTGGATATCGCCATTCAGTGGGGGTGAAGAACATGAAATCGAAGCGCATGAGGTGGACCAAACCATCATCAGTGTGCCCGCGTTGGATAGATCATGGCTTCAGACATTCACACATCTATCAGACCTGAACTACTCACACAAAGCAGGTCCCGTGGATTTGATTCTGGGGGTACACTACTCTCACCTTCACGCAGAAAATGAAATACGCCAGGGATTACCATTCCAGCCTGTCGCCAAGCGAACCGCTCTCGGATGGTACATCTTAGGATCCAGCCAATATAAATCACCAGTCTGTTCAGTCAACTTTGTCCACAGAATCGACATGAAGAAATTCTATGACTTCGACACACTTGGAATACAAGCCCCGGATTGTAATTGTCCACGTTCAGCAATTTCCAGGGACGACAGAAAAGCTATGGAACTTATGGAATCTTCCTGTGTGAAGGGAGAAACACGTTACGCTATAGGCTTATCTTGGAAAAGAAATCCGGATGAGTTGCCCAACAACTATCTCCTAGCTGTCAGAAGACTCGAATCCCTGGAAAGATCTTTGCTTAAAAACCCAGCCAAAGCAGAGTTGTACTCATCAGCTATGTCGGACTATGAGAAGAATGGATGGTCCTGTCCAGTCACGAAGGAGGAGCTAGAAATTAAGCCGACTCATTACTTACCTCACCATGGGGTATACAGGCCAGAGAAGATCAGCACACCGCTCAGGATAGTATTTGATCCAGCCACACCTTACCTTGGCACATCATTGAACTCGTTCTTACATAAAGGCCCAGGACTGATAGGAAACCTAATTGGAGTGTTATTGCGCTTCAGAGAAGACACTGTAGCATTTGCTGGAGACATTGCTAAGATGTATTTACAGATTTGTATTCCAGAAGAAGATACTCACCTGCACATGTATTTGTGGAGAGATCTTGACATCACACGTGATCCAACAGTATACAGACTACTCCGTGTAACGTTCGGCGCCAAACCATCACCAGACATGGCCAGCTACGTCATGCTTAAGATAGCTGAAGAACATCGGAATTGTCAGCCAGATGTTGCCACCATCCTCAAACGAGATCGCTATATGGATGACATCATTCACTCATGTCCCACAGAAGAAGAAGCTGTTAAGCGCATCAAGGCCTTAGAAGAAGCTCTTGATACCGGAAGTTTCAAAGTGAAGGAATGGTTTACTTCACCGGGATCCGTCAAACAACACTTACAGGAAAAGGAGCCAGATTCAACCATTACGTCATGTAGTGATGACCCTGACACTTCACCAGAAGTTGACCTGGATGGGCAAGAAGTCAAGACTTTAGGCATTGTGTGGAATCCAGGAACTGACAAACTGAAATTTGCTGTGAAACAGTTGCAGCCAGACAAGTTCACAAAAAGAAGCATTTTATCCAAGATGTCAACTTTGTATGATCCTTTGGGACTAGCATCCTGTGTAACAGTTAAGGCCAGAGTAGCCATGCAGGATATATGGAGGAACAAACAGTACGATTGGGATGATGGGCTTCCAACACAGATGATTGAGATATGGATCGACTTGTTCAAGGACATAGAAAATCTGAAATCCGTCGAGTTTTCAAGATGTCTGAAACCGCAAGAAGCAGTTGGTAAACCTGACATGCACGTATTCTCCGACGCAAGCAAGACAGCCTATGGAGCAGTAGCCTACATATTATGGGGAAACATCACAAGGTCCAGAAGTCCAGCTGATTTCAACGAAAGCCAGAGTTGATCCGTTGCACCACACCACTATTCCAAGATTGGAACTGATGGCAGCGCTTATTGCTTCTCGTCTGGCGACGACAATCAACGATGAATTCAAGGAGAAACCCGCCACCGTCACATTGTGGACAGATGCTCAAATTGTTCTGCATTGGCTTCGCACCGAGTCCATAACCATGAAGCCATTTGTGGGGGTACGTGTCGCCGAAATTCAGACAGCATGGGATCCTGAGCATTGGAAGTTTGTACCAACAGACCTTAATCCAGCGGACGACATCAGCAGAGGGATTTCGTCAACCGAAGTTCATGGTCGTTGGATGCATGGTCCAGCTTTTCTCAAAGAACCACCTCAGAACTGGCCCGTGGAACCAACCCAGCTTAAGAAAGACAATACAGAGTACAAGAAGATTAAACGACTTTGTGTAGTCCAGAAGACGGCACCTGTTATGGAAGCAGATAAATATTCCAGCTGGCAGCGATTGTTAAGAATCACAGCCTATTATCTACGATTCATTCGCAAAACCAGATGTAAGGCACGAGAAAATCGTTTAGAAGGTACACTACAGTGCGAGGAAGTTACCGAAGCAAAAACCTACTGGATCAAGATTGTGCAACACCTGCTTGATGACTGGAAATCCAGATACCTCGAGTTGAATCCCTTCATACAAAGCGACATCATCAGAGTAGGAGGTCGACTCAAGAAGTCCAATCTATCATACGAGCAGATACACCCTGTGCTCTTACCCGCAGATCATCATGTCTCGAAGTTGATATTGAAAGATGTCCACGACAAATCAGGTCATGGTGGAGCAGAAAGAACTCTATGTGATTCCCGACGAGAATACTGGATCGTTCGTGGCAGGAAACTTGCCAAGTGCATCGTCAGGAAATGCACCATTTGCAGAAAATGGAGGCAACCACCTCATACGACGTTGATGGGAGACTTACCTTCCGACAGACTTAAGCCATTCGAATCTGTGTTTTCTGTGACAGGGATTGACTTATTCGGCCCATTTTTCCTGAGATATGGTCGCAATTCCAAGTCCAAGGCATGGGGCGCCATACTCACATGTGCCACAATCCGTGCAATACACTTGGAAATCGTAGATGGCCTTTCTACAGAAGCATTCCTGCAAGCTCTAAGACGATTTGCTGCCCAGCACGGATGGCCTCACACAATTATATCCGACAATGGTACGTCTTTCGTTGGAGCAAGAAAAGAGCTCAAAACTCTGGTCCAAGAAGGCAAGAAGCAAATAGAGGATTTCGCAACTCTGCATCAAGTGAAGTGGAAATTCATAACTCCACTTAGCCCACACCAAGGAGGTTTTTACGAAAGTCTAATCAAGCAAGTCAAGCGAGCGATACAAGTCGCAGTTGGACAACAGGTCTTGACTTGGAACGAAATGTCAACGGTATTCGCTGAGGTTGGAAGTTTGGTAAATTCAAGACCGATTGGGTTCGCTCCGAACAACCCCAACGACTTACAGTCTCTTACACCCAACCACTTTATTTTGGGAAGAGCAACACATGCAGTTCCTCATGGACCCTTCCAGGAAACAAGGAACCTACGCAAGAGATTTGAGTTCGTCCAGATGCTGGTGCACCAGTTTTGGAAACGTTTCGTGAATGAGTACATACCTACCTTGATGAAGAGATCCAAATGGCAACAGAAAGGAGGACAACTTCAGGTGGATGACATCGTTTTGTTGATGGAGCCCAACGTTGCTCGTGGAAAGTGGAACTTGGCTTCTGTCATCGAAGTGTACACCGGAACAGATGGCATTGTTCGTAATGTCAAAGTTAAGACACAGAGTGGAGAATATAAACGGTCAGTTCAGAAATGCTGTCCGATTCTCGAACAAGATTAGCTGAGACACTCATTTTGTTTGCCCCGGAGGAGTTGTTGTAAATATTGTCAATTGCCATGCCTTTATCGTTAGAGAGTTATCGCCCTTAGTTCGCTCTCTATATGATATACGTTCTTTTGCACGTTTGAGAAACGCAGACGACTCGATGAAGAGAGTTGTAATTAACAGGTCAAAGTTAGATGCCATACCGATTGCTATTCAAGCTAAATGCTTAGGAGATCTACTCTTCAGGTAGAGAATTTGTTATCTTGATAATTATAGTTGTGTAAGCGTCTAAATGAACATTGTCTAAAAGCGGAAGTAACAGGGTATCGGAATATGCACACTCCATAACCCTATGTAAATACGTACACACTACGTTGATGTTCGTTGTTTGTTATGAGTAAAGTAAGAGCTAAATCATCATTATTTCTGACTGAAGAGAATTTGTTGTAGCTTGTAATGAATAACTGTTTATTGTGGTGAATATAGCATGGGTAGCTAATAATTAGAGGTATTAGATGCTCTGTTAAGTTACAGAAACGGATCTTCTGATGTGCCTGCTATTTCACCGGAAAATCTTCGTGCTATTATTCGTGATATGAAGAGTAATAAATCCGCTGGTATTGATGGTCTGTCCGCTGAGCATCTCAAGTTTGCACCTGACGCCTTATATGTTCATCTGTCATTATGTTTCAATGCTATGTTCCTCCATGGGTGTCTCCCTAAAGAACTGACATATGTAGTCGTAAACCCTATTGTCAAAAATAAATCGGGCGACATAACGAAATCAGATAATTACAGACCTATTGCTGTCGCCACTGCTCTATCCAAAGTTATTGAATTATATGTGCTACAGAAGTGTGAGGCGCAGCTCTATAGTTCCGATTTTCAGTTTGGATTTAAATCCGGTTGCTCTACTGATCAATGTATCTATGTTTTTAAGGAAGTTGTACATTTTTATCGTTCCAATGGCAGCCCTGTTTTTGTATGTTTTTTAGACGCTAGCAAAGCTTTTGATAGAATCAATCATTGGACTCTTCTCAAAAAGCTGATTGATCGAAATTTGCCGATGTGCTTTATCAATATACTGTATGTATGGTGCAATACTCAATTGTTTGCCGTGAAGTGGGGCTCCACTGTCTCTTCATTGTTTAAGGTAACGAATGGTGTCAGACAAGGTGGGATTTTATCTCCCTGTCTCTT
Source organism: Hanleya hanleyi (assembly GCA_036873755.1). NCBI lineage: Eukaryota > Metazoa > Mollusca > Polyplacophora > Lepidopleurida > Hanleyidae > Hanleya > Hanleya hanleyi. The sequence continues at coordinate 65,688 of JAVTVY010030525.1, read as the reverse complement.
TGCTATGTACTTACACGACCTTGACTTGTCATTATCTAAAGCTGGTGTGGGATGCAATATTTCTGGTTTATTTGTGAATCATTTGCTGTACGCTGATGATATGTGTATCATGTGTCCCTCCGCCAAAGCCCTACAGGGTCTTTTAAACTATTGTTCTTCTTACGCAGAGTCGCATGATATTGTCTTCAACACTAAGAAAACCGTGTGTATGGTTTTAACGCCAAGGCGATATAGAGATTTTTTGCCTCCTCCGGTTAAGCTGGGTGGGGAGTTATTGAAATATGTCAATTGCTACACCTACTTAGGCCATATTATTACGTGTGATCTGTCAGATAATGCGGATATCGAATCGCAAAAGAGAAGGCTTTGCGTACGTGCTAATGTGCTTCTTAGGAAATTCCGTGATTGTACGACTGGTGTTAAGAAAAGTCTTTTTAGAGCATACTGCTGTAATGTTTATTGTTGTCAACTTTGGAGTACTCATACCACTACTGTTTTTAACGGCATCAAAGTTATGTACAACAACGCATTTCGATGGCTACTTCATTATAGATATAGTTGTAGTGCCAGTGCTATGTTTGCTGTCAACAGCATCCCTTCCTTTGGCGAAATAGTGAGGAAAGCTGTCTATTGTTTCAAAAGGAGAATTGAGTCCAGCGAAAACCTGATACTGTGTACTATACTTAAATCCGACCTTATTGTACATTCTGTGCTGCTCGATAAATGGCAGAAACTGTTGTATTCCTCTAAGTAGTGCCTATCGGCACTACATACCATTATGTAATCTTGTTTTCTATGTATATATGGACCCGTGTCCGAAATAAAGTATTATTATTAAGTATTATTATTATAACAGTGCAACAAGACGAACTTATCGAAGTATCAGTATTGATAAATCAGAGTTAGATGAAATCAATGAACACAAACACATCTTTTAAGTTCTATAGTGCTTTATTTTCTTTGTAGAACATGCCGTACATTTCATGTATGCAGACAGTTTACGTGGAATTACAGTTATGAAAAATCTCCTGAAGCGTTGAGTCAGTTTATCCTGCCGTTATTCGCACCAAGTGCGATTCAGCCGTTTCTCACATAATCAGCTATAGATGTGCTCCAGCTTTAAGATTGGACAAAACATTGCGTTTACATACTTTTACTTGACAATTTGCTGATTGAACTCTGTTTTTCGGGTTGTAGCCTTATTGAACTGGAAATAGTTTCACATCCAACCTAGACTGTGTGCTAGATCAAAAGGGCAACGATTTTCCTTGGACCTTTCAGTTAAATAACGCAATTAGGGTCCACCCCGGTGTTCCTTTCAACAAGCAATCAGCTATAACTCATAGTATATTATGCTTCCCTGTGATAATTATATGCTGCAAGGTCTCATTTTCTGGGAAGGTTCTACATGCTTCGAAAATGAATTGAAGGCCAGTCATACATATTTGTGTATTTTGCCAATTGAATAAACATTGAGTAATACATTGTTCCCACATAAAATAAGAACAACAAATAAAAATAAAATCCGCTCCATGTTTTTGGCAAGCAGATGGTAATAAACGAACTATTAAGTTTGATGAACCTTACCTCCTCCCCGCTCCCTACGCCTTTTAGTGGAGCCATATCGTGCACAAAACTAGCCGAATTGTGCACTTCGAGGTACAAGCATGAAACTTGGCATGATAGTAGCCAAGGACGTCCTGACCATTTTCTGATAAGGACCCACTCAAATTTTTTCCAATATGGCCGCCAAATTCAAGATGGCCGCCAATATAATGATCAAATACAGCAATATGATAATAATTACAAGCGTCTAGCCCGTCATTCATAATCCAGCCGTCGTCCATTAGAGAATATCCGCGTCCATAATCCAAAGATCTATTCCATTTTCCACGTAACAGTATTAGCATCAAATTCAAAAAGACAATCATAGTGTACATAAACATAGGCTTGTTTCCTGCAAGAGAGAAGCGGTCAACAGTTTTCAATGATGCCGGCAAGACATCATGATGTTCCAAAAATATCAAATCCGTATCGCTGATCAGTATTCTTAATCCATAATATTCGTTATAGAGTCGTCACCTAAAAAAAAAGATGTATCTCAGTCACGCTTTGATGGTGACTGTTCATATGAGTACCATGAGGATCTTGAAGTACATGGGTTCATACGGCCCCTAGCCCCGGGTTAAGCGGAATTAAACACAAGTTACGAAACGTAGCGTCATAGATCTTGCACGCTACGTTCGTATTTTGCTATCAGCATGCGATATGTATCGCCAAATTTGAGAAACTTTGAGTGGAGGCGCTTGGTGGAATAGCCCTGTTTTATAAGTTTCTGCAACAGTGTTTTGTGACGTTGAATAAAATCATCACATTTAACACAGGATCTAGCAAATGCTACTAAGCGAGATATGTATACGCCATATGCAGGTCATATACTGTTTATTGTTTCAGTTGAGGTCATGAAACTTGCAGCGATGCTTGTTATTAATGCTCTAGTCCATTTTCAAAGAAGATCTGTAAAATTATTTTCCAAGATGGCCGCCAAATTCAAAATGGCGGCCATTAAAAGGGTCAAATTAGTGGTAAATCGTCACATAATGCGTAAAGGATTATGTTTGTATTGTGCACTTAATGTATTGTGCTGAAGCCAAGCAAATAATTCCTGCTACGAATAAACTTTATCTTTCACGGTAAAATGACAGTCGTATTCAAGATGGCTGCCAAAAGAAACGCATTTTAATATGAAAAAAAACAGTCCATGGGCCACTTTCTGGATCTTGGAGCAACGTCGGTCCTCGGAAAGATAGTAAGAATTCAAGTTTTGGTCCTCATCTTACGGTTTATACGTGTACACACACACCCTCGCATACATGATTCAAGTGTGGACAGGCAGGACGGCGATGCGGCGATTGGTGGAGAGAACAATGTAGGGGAGTTTTTTTTTGTAGACAAGGTTTATGAAAGTGGCGGTATACCGGAATTTTCGTCGAAACCGGTTGTGCTAAAAATAGATCGCCAGCTAGCGCACTACCAAAGCAAACGTTCTGACTCTTTCAGTAGTCATTCGTTCAACCACTTACGCCACGATGTTCTCGTGTACCACTTGCTCCAAGTCCTTTACATGCTTGCACGACTTACAACGCCATGAGTCTACCATCTGCGATGCTGCTGCCCAGTACACATGCGAGACCTTCGGGAATACATTTGAACGCCTGGAGTTTACAGTGCCATGAACGGTTTCTCCATGAGAAATCCAGGCATCAAATGTGGGGACTGTGGCCACCACTTCAGACTACACAGTCAGTTGAAATCTCACCGAAGTATAATCCATGGACATGCACGCTTGGGGGTTGAGGAAGCCGTGGCGTTTGACTCCATCCTTGAGTCTACTTTTTAAGATCCTGTTGGCGAGTATACATGTTTGATTTGCAGGGAGTCATTTATTTAGTCGTAAGGATAATTTACGGTGACATCAACGTTCGGTCCAAAGAGCACCCAGCCATGAATGATTGTGGTCGAGTCTTCAGACTCCACAGTCAGTTGAGCCCCATCAATCCGAAAGACATTCACAGTTTGTGTTTCATCCATCCATGACTTATACTAATACTTATTATCATGGTCGGGTGGGTGTGCTCTGATGGAGGGGATAATAAAATGATTGACCTGTAATCCTTGTTGTTGTTGTTCTTTAACCAATCAGAATAGTACTTATCACGGACTCGTAGAGCTACGTATAAGTGCACATGTGTGATATCGCATATAAACACGTCCCTCTGGACCCCACACTCCCGTTCCAACTGTTGCAAAGCCATGACGGAGACCCATCCCTATGCCACTCGCATTTTACAGCATGTGACCGTGGTTAACTCACTTATGGGTTATCGAGCAGTGGTTCGGTCCATGTTTGCAGATGGCGACGACAAAGAGGGGTGATGCCAGATCCTGGAAGAGTTCACAGAAGCGGTCCTCGACTCGATGGCGAGGTGTGCTATCACCCACCACTACACTGGAATATGAAAGCCATCCTTGATCCTGGGGCTATGGACCACGAGCGCTCACGCCGGAACCAGCGACGGCTCGTGGACCTCGCAATGGTCTTTGTTCTATTGACCCTGACGCTGTGGCTATGACAGTTATGTCTTCCAGCGACAGAAAAGAACGGCTCTTCAGAGCCCCCATGTCTTCCAAAAGAGAAACGACTAACTAAGCACGATGTTCACAAACACATACACAAATACAGACACACACGCGCGCGTGCGTGCGCGCTCTCACTCAACATCGTTAGTGCGTTCATGCCTTAAGATGGGGGTTGAGCACGCCTCACGGGAAATTTGGACCACGGATGGTCCATCTCTACCCCAAACACCTTCCTTCACACGCCCAATATGCCCACTTTGGATACTACTCCCATTGATGACATCACCAATGATGTCACAGATGACGTGGACATCCCTCAAGTCGTGGTCTACACACCAAAGACTTCACAATGACACCTCATCGGACGCATTCGGACCAAGAATGGTCCTTCAATTTCTGAAACACACCCCCACGCACGCCCTGAATGACATCTTGATGTTACTACTGTCCAACTGAGCATGCGTAGCGCAATGCGACTTCCAACAAAAACCATACCATTCGTTGTCTACATGCAGACAGCTACAGGATGACACCCAACACGGTCCATTCGGACCACGGATGATCCATCTCTACTCCAAAAACCCCCCTTCACACCCCCAAAATGCCCACTTTGGCTACATCTCCTACTGATGATCTCACCGATGACGTCACAGACGACGTGGACATCCCCCAAGTCGTGGTCTACACACTGAGGGCTTCACTTTGACACCTCACATGACGCATTCTGACCAAGAGTGGTCCCTCAATCGCTCAAATATACCCATGCGCACCTCCAGAATGGCCACTTTACTTATTACACCTCAACTGCCCATGCGCAGATTGGCGCGACTTCCAATCAAAAACACGCCAGTCTGACTCAACCCCACAAAAGCTTCACTAGGATACCCCAACCGGTCCATTTGGATGAAATATGGGTCCCTTGATTGCCCAAACATGTCATTTCCCACGTCCAAAATGACATATTTCGTTACTACTGCCCAACTGCGCATGCGTAGCACAATGCGACTTCCAACAAATACCATATCATTCGTCGTCTACATGCAGAGAGCTACACACCACACGGCCTATTCGGACCACGGAAGGACCATCTCTACCCCAGACACCTTCCTTCACACCCCAAAAATGCCCACTTTGGCTACTACTTCTCCTGATGACGTCATCAATGACATCACAGATGACGTGGACATCCCTCAAGTACTAGTCAACACCCTGAAACATTAAATGGAAAATGACGGAGACACCAATAGCTAGCATCATGCCAAGTTTTAGGCTTCTGACACAAATCAAACAATGAACTAAGGTAATTTCAGTATTTGGCCATTATTATGGCGGCCATCTTGAATTTGGCGGCCATGTTGGAAAAATATTGTGTGGGTCCTTATCAGAAATTGATCAGGTCATCATTGGCTACTATTATGCCAAGTTTTAGGCTTCTGACACAAATTAAACAATGAACTAAGTTAATTTCAGTATTTGGCCATTATTATGGCGGCCATCTTAAATTTGGCGGTCATCTTGGAAAAATATTGTGTGGGTCCTTATCAGAAATTGATCAGGTCATCATTGGCTACTATTATGCCAAGTTTCATGCTTGTACCTCGAAGTGCACGATATTTTCACCATATTGCTCTACTATTTGATTTCGCTGGGTTGACAAGATTCAAACAATCTAAACAGAACTTGAGTGAAAGGTTCACACAGATATGTGTGAAAACAAAGTTAAGATGATTTTTGTTCTCAGTTTAAAAAACCACTAAAGCTTGGATATAATCACCAAAGCTGGTTATCGTTTATCTTCATATGTTTATAGAAAGAAACATGTGGTGTTTTCACCTAAAAATTGGCGATTTTGCATGAATGCACTACTCCACGGCTCTCTTATTCGAGAATAATGAGACTTAGTGCCTTGAAACTTTCTGAGTATACAATATAATATTGTACTTCATGCCAATTGAACAATTTCTTGTATATGCAATATTTCATTTTTGGCACTTCTACCGCACCTGTCCTGGGGCCATATTCCCATCTAAACATACATGGTTCTTTCCTCTGCAATTTCACTTGTGTGAAATTATATCTACATGTATACTGTTTTTAGAGAGTAGATATTTCTCGGTATATATCGATAAATCGATGATGGTAAATAGAGATATCTTGACGATCGCCGGAGAACACATGATGGAAATCCTGAACATTCCTAATTTCCCTTCGACATTTATCTATTCTCCCAAGTTTAACCCTATATGGCCTGAAGGGGGGGGGGGTCATGCCCCACTCCCTACCAGACTTTCGCCTCTATCGTCGGAACGACACAAAAATGAAAGCTGATACTCCGCGACATTTTAGCTTATCATATTGGGGTCATTTTGAGCCTATTTGCATAACTCCAAGCAGAGGATCTTGGGTGAATTCAAGATGGCGGTCATGTGGGGATACCAGAAAAGTGATGTTTTCGTCATTTTTTTTCTTCAAAGTCTCTGTTTTTCCTCGTGGAACATTGGCCACAATCTATTTTATTTCACATCAGACTATTATTTACTAAATGTAATTTATCATGCAGCTTTTTGCAAAGAAAACACAAATAAAAATTAGAAAAATCTAACGGGAAAATTCCGGTTTTGAAGATGACCTCACTGACATTTCTGGAAGAGCTTGACCCAATGGTATAGTGGGGTAAGTTTCAGTCCTCTAGCTCAAGGGGTAAGACATTGTTTTAGGGAGGGGGCGGGAGCGGGAGCGGGTGGCATTTCATCTCCCCCCAGGTCTGGACAGGTCCCAAAATCCCATGCAAGATAGGGTTAACATCAAACACAACATTTTGCAACACAGTCGTGACATTTCCTCTTTCTATTGGGAAATAGCCGCTATGTTTTTGAAACCACAACGATCTTATATACCACATCACAGCTTTACCGCTGAAAGGACGGAGAGAGGCGACCATGCTTTAGCCCAGACAGGAGGGTGAGGAGTTGGTATGGTTTAAGCTGGACAGGGCGGAAGCGTGGGAGGAGGTTTGGGGGGGGGGGGGGGGGGTGTATGCTATATCCAGGACAGGGGTAGTGCAATACTGGTGGACCACTTAGTGAGCTAAAAAACTACAAATCACACCACTAGAGCAGCTTCGCCTTAAAAATGAACCATTCAAACTACAGGAGACCGGACTAAAGTCCGGAGGCTGGCTAGCTAAGATTCATAGCGTCTCCCTTCCCTCACTGAATCTTAGCTAGAGGCTGGCCCCATTAAAAGACCAACTTTCAACATCGGCACTCACTTTTTCCCCAGTACACGCCAAACCAGATGATTACAAGAAAACTTATTGATGCAGATGCATCAATGCCGGTGGAAACGTTTGCAGCTTATAATCTGCGTATTACAAGCCGATTACGTGTGCAACTGGTGAATACAGGTCAAGATGCACCATTATGGTTACAAAAAAAAACGTCGATTTGTTTGTTTTCATTAAAGGTTTGACTAATGTAGTTCGCGCAAGGACCCATCTGGAAAGTGTGGGGTTAGTCGGAAGTTTAAGTGCTTGCTGGCAAAATGTGCACATGAACCGCATATCAAACTAGGACTTTGAAAGTAATGTTCTCTGGTTGACGTATTAAGTCACTTCACACAGCCTGATGTAAGAGTTCGCGTTATTTCTTTATTAATGTGGGTCATTGTAAATTAAGCCTACATCGACTTTCTCTACACATCAATCCGATCCGCGTGTTATACTGTTTCGAGTTTTTAGTAACGCGCAGTTCAATCTTGAACATTTTGCTGCAGACGTACACATGGTACAGGTGAATAACTTGATCATGTATGGTCATCGACTTGGTCTCTCAGCCATAATAAAATAGTACTAGATGACATTTATTCGATGAATTCATTATAAAAGAATTAATATTGATGCGTTAGCCACGAACGGGTGATACAATCCTGTCGTTTTACGATATGATACCAATTTTCTCATCCCACTCGATGCAATATATATGGTATTAGTCAAGAAACAGTTGATATCCTCTGTACACCAACCAGGGGGAAGATCTATATACTGCTATGGTGTAGGCCAAATCGGAAACCCACGCATGGACATTTGCGGTATGGAAGTATTGGGGTGGTCATTTTTTCCTTTTTTTTCTTGTGGATGGCGTGGCACCTTATTTTCTTCATCTCGAGCTGTATAACACGATGGGAGGGTCTCGAGGTCATGAGTTGAGTTGTTTTTTAAAGCGCTGATGACGCGTGCGCAGTAGGCAGGCAGACCGAGGAGGACGTTTTCGGATTTAGGCATAGTGGTCCGATTGGATTGTGTGAGGTTTCATCGTGAAGCTCTCGTGGGGGAGCGTCCAATTGGATGGGTGTGGCGTGGAAATAACGTCTATCTGCATATGTGCCATAGAAAAAGGGTATTGAAATGGACGTTTTGAGGTCGCGACGGACCAATAGTGGTCCAATTGGGCCGAGTGAGGTGTCATCGTGAAGCACCCGTGGGGACCATCCGACTGAATGAGTGTGGCGTGGAACTGACGTCATTCTGCACATCCACAGTAGAAAAAAATTATGGGAATAGACGGTTGTGGGCCGAGATGGGCCAATATTGGTCCGATTGGGTCGTGGAAGGTGTCGATGAGTAGCACCGGTGGGGCAGCACCCGACTAGATGAGTATGGCGTGGCACTAACGTCATTCTGCGCATGCGCAGTAGACAAAGTGTATGGGAATAGATTTTGGGGTCGAGATGAGCCACAATTGGTCTGATTGGGTCGTGGGAGGTGTCAATGTGTAGCACTGAAATTGACGTTCTGAGTTCGAGGAGGACCCCTAGTGGTCATAATGGGTCGTGTGAGGTATCAGTTTGAAGCATTCGTGGGCAGTAGGCGGGCAGATCGAAGTGGACGTTTTCGGGTCGAGGAGGACCCATATTGGTCCGATTGTGTCGTGTGAGGTGTCATCGTGAAGCTCTCGTGGGGAAGCGTCCAGCTGGATGGGTGTGGGGTGGAAATATCGTATATTTGCGCATGCGCAGTAGAAAAAGTGTATTTGAATGGACGTTTTGGGGTCGAGGTGGACCCCTAATTGTACGACTGGGTCGTGTGTGATATCAGATTGAAGCTCCCATGGGGTAGCGTCTCACTGAGCTGGTGTGGAGTAAATGTATTGCAATGGTGCGCATTCACAGGCAGGGAATTTTGGGGAAATGTTTTGGGGTCGAGGTGGGTCCATATTGGGCGTACTGGGTCGGGACGGGTATCCATGTAAAGCGGTCTCACAGGCCGATCAAGTTATGGGTGGGTGTTTGTAAAATTATGATTTTTCTCGGAAATATAGGATGAGAAATGGCATTACCATAGGACTCTACGCGGAGAATGAGAGACGGCTATCTATGCACACTGTTGTTTGTTCATGCACACCCATCCCCTATGTCTCACAGATGTAGTCCATGCTAAGCAGTATTCTGACAAAAGAACAACAGCAACAACAACAAGTATGACAATCCAATGATTCATTATCCCCTTCAGTATATCATACCCACACTGGGGGAGCCGCATTGGGTATGTTTACAATTCTCGTAGGCTCTTCTCCAATCCGAAGCCGTCGTTTCAGAAAGTTCAATCTTCGGCCAGGGTCGTTTATGGCCAAAGCGTCGTCGGGCAGGCTAGCAAGTTGAGGCAGCAAGTATTGAAACAGTTGTTTGCGCATTCTTATCGCATTTTGCAGGACCTCGGTGGGTGGTAACCCCATATCCTCTTCCAAGTGACGCTTGGTCTTTACGATGGACCTGTGCGTGGAGTCACCTTTCATTTCAAGCGGCTCACTAGGCTGACTATCTGAGGTCAAGCGTACAGCATCAGTAAATAGACTCTCGGCAGTTTCTGTTTCGGTATCATTATCTGCCTCCTCAGTGGGCTCCTCGGTCTCTGGATGCAAAGTCTTCTGGTGTCGCATCATATCGTAAGGTCTGGTGAACGTATGTTCGCACTCAAAGCAAATATAAGCCATGTTGACGGTTTGAACGTCGACTATGCAAGTTTTTGGGATACGCGTGCTTTTATAGACAGTAACGCCCGCCAACGTGCAGTTCAAGGCTTCAACGTCCTGATGAAATAGCCCAGAAGCTCTGAATTATCTAGACATTCCATGGAATTGACACTAATTCATCGAAATGCAGTGACGCCCGTCAACGCCCTTCGTTACGCCTTATCGCCCGTCTCAACACCTTAACGCTCTATCCCATCGCCTTATGCATTGTCGATCATCTGTGGACGGACATCATTATGTTGAGGGTTGAAGAAGATTATTTTCCGTCTCCAGCTGCGTGTTCATAAAGGTTCGAAATGCCTCATGCAGGGTCAGCAGAATTTGGTCACGGGTAGTTGTGTTGGTATCCTCTTCGGTTACTATCTGTTTCTTATTAAGCAAAAGACATACCAGGGTCACGCATTGGATGTCATCTATGATCGTGAAAAGGTCGCATGCGTTGGTGCTAAACGGTCTCGGTGGATCTACCCTGAGCTGTATCATAATAGCATCGACTTGCACGTCGGCTTGAGCCTCGCCCTGTCCAGCTCATGTCGGGGATTTTCAACATCAACGCTGTTCTTTCGATTTCCATATGGACCGGGTCCTTATCCACCAATTTCACGAGTCACGAGGTCGACATACTGCTGACGTATAGCCTGTCGTAATCATGGTACCAATGTTTTATGGGCTAAAATTGCGGCTTCCTCTTTCGAATAACCTTTGTGGTGAAACTTTTTTTCTGTGGTCTTCAACGTCTCGCCCATTTCGGCGTCCATACTTTCTTTGAATCGTACGGACGACTTGGCGCGCTTTGAAACGCCTGCATAAAATGGTCGATGTTCTGATGATAAATTGGGCTACCAAACACAGGGATTTGTGCTCCGTCGATGGGATTGGAGAACAACACAAAGTATTGGCAGTTCAAGGCGATATCTCTGGACGCCTTGCCTTGAGGAAAGAGATGCTGGGTCAAATAGATGACGGGCAAATTCCGATGATGGTATCCTTTGGTAAACAATTCGGCATCTAGCACTAATACGTTGATCTGCTCGGCGTCGAAGAAATTACGCTTGATCGATATCGTGAAGAATCCCTGGGATGAAGCTCACATTCTGTAACCTTGTATTTCCGTAAGCGGACTGCAACTGGCTGTAGCACCAAACTGTACAGGTATACCTGAGGGACCCTACTTCTAAAAATTGCATCGCCCATGACGTCTTTCCACATACCGTAGGGTCGCTCACCTTCATCGTATAGCGATACTCTCGTGTGTGACCTTGGTGTCGATCTTTCTTCGCGCGTACGTTGAATTTGCGCCTTATCTGGAATCCGTTCCGTGACTTCTCTCTATACGATTATACGTGGAAAGCAAATGTCTACGTAGATTAAATGGCGTAGAAAATGACTTCGAAAATGAAATGCGTAAACCATGGCTCTAGTCTACACGGACACCCGGCGTATAATGAAGATTCACAGATGTATGTCGTGTTTATATGCAAGAGCTCGGAGCTCGAGGATGGGACAGTAGGGTGCACGGAGCTCGGATTTCGGGATGGGGCAGTTGGGTGTTTGGAGCTCGGAGCTCGGGGTGGGACAGTCGGAAGCTCGGAAGGAGCGCAGTCGCTCGAAGCTCGGGGAAGGGGCAGTTGGGAGCTCGGTACTCGGGGATGAGACAGTTGGGCGTCCGAAGCTCGGATCTCGGGGATGGGGCAGTTGTGTGTTTGGAGCTCGGGGATGGAGCAGTCGGAAGCTTGGAGCTCGGGAGGAGCGCAGTCGCTCGGAGCTCGAGGATGGAGTAATTGGAAGCTCGGAACTTGGAGATGGGACTGTTGGACGCTCGGAGCTCGTGTCGCTCAAAATGAAGGGCGAACCCACAATAACTGGTTGACGGAAATTCGGACCAAGAATGGTCCCTTAGTCTCTCAAACACACCCCTACTCACCCCTAAAATGGCCGCTTTCGCTACAACTTGTACTGATGACGTCACCAATGACGTTACAGATGACATGGAAATCCTTAATTCGTACTCTACACTCCATCTTTGGATGAGATATAGAACCTCAATCTCTCGAATATACCCATGCGCTCCTCAAGAATGACTAATTTACTTACTACACCCCAACTGCACATGCGCAGATTGGCGCGACTTCCAATAACAAATACGCCAGTCTGACTCTACCCCTACCCACTAGGATACGCCAACCGGTTCATTTGGACCAAAGCTTGGTCCCTTGATTGCCCAAACTGAACATATCATTTCCCACGTCCAAATGATATCTTTCGTTACTACTGCCCAACTGCGCATGAGTAGCACGATGCGACTTTCAAAAAAGACCATACCGTTCGTCGTCTACATGCAGAGAGCTACAAGATGACACCCCACGCGGTACATTTTGACCACGGACTGACTATCTCTACCCCGAACACCTTCCTTCACACCCCAAAATGTCAACTTTGGCTACTACTCCTTTGATAACGTCACCAATGACATCACAGATGACGTGGACATCCCCGAAATCGTGGTCTACACACCGAGGGTTTCACTTTGACGCCTCACACGACGCATTCGGTCCAAGAATCGGCCCTCAATCGCTCAAACACACCTCCGCGCACCCCCAAAACACCCGCTTTTTTCTACTACTCCTACTGTTGACGTCACCAATGACACAGAGCCCATCGTGCTCTACAGCTCCAGATGAAGAAAACAATGTATCACACCCCATAGTAACATCCGCGAGAAAATAAAAGACCACTCCAAAACTTCCATACCTCAATTGTCCATGCGTGAGTACCTGATTGGTCCTACACCACAGCCGTATATAGATCTGCCCTCTGGTAGGTATACTGTATCCACTTCTGTTTGCGCATGGGCAGCCCTACTGCCTTCCATACTGCTCTAGAGCGAAAGCCTGGGCTCAGGCTGGTTAGTCTTTTTTTTAGTATTATGATGCGTTACCAATGGTTGCCCGATTTACTCCGCAATTTGGGGGGAATAACTTTAGTATCGTATTCTCTGTTATCAGAATAATAAAATTATTTCCCCTGACGCGGCGGAGTTTGATTTTCTTACCATTAGCCTAGCATGTGTTTAATTGAATTGGGGTTTTTGATAGAAAGTTCCCTATCGGAGAACTGGCAGCTCTGAGAACAGCTCTTGGAAGTATCGTCTTTATAGTGTTGTGTTGACGGTCCAAGTCCAATCCACGTCTCCTCTGCTTCTCCTTTCCTCGCCGTTTTGTAAGTACACAGTTTTGCGCCCAAGTTTTGTTGCCGTTGTATAACCAAGCTATTATGTAGAATTGCAGGCTACTATTTAGACAAGTTTCTTCCCATATTAACTGTCGATGATATCGATTCTACTGTTCAATGAGAGTTATCTCTCTTGATAGAAAAAAGAGAAAACATTTCCTTTTCGGGAAATGCTTTTTTTATCTAACCCGTCCCCCAAAAGACCGATGCTGAGTCCCGACCGTTGAGATTTTTTCATGTCAGTCTGACTCTACCCCTACCCACTAGGATACCCCAACCGGTCCATTTGGACCAAAGATGGGTCCCTTGATTGCCCAAACATATCATCTCCCACGTCCAAATGATATCTTTCGCTACTACTGCCCAACTGCGCATGAGCAGCACGATGCGACTTTCAAAAAAGACCATACCGTTATCAAGATATTTTATCATATCTTGGGGTGTAAACTCCGTGTTTCTGCATTTTATTGTTTCAGAAAAAAATTGTAGTTTTGGCATCTACTCTGAAGGTCAAAGAACATTTTCACCACATTTTGCAGGGTCTTCGTCCGCCCGAAATACTACCAGACCTACGCAATCTATGCCACTCTTATGTTGACGCTCCAAGTGCAATGAGGCGCGTTGTATGCGTTTGTCTTTGGTGTAAATATCCACGTCTCATCCGCTACCTGTAGGGTGTCGGACGTCTCCAGGAAATGTTTGACGTTCCTCCCGAACAAGTTCCACAGCTCGGGGCCCTGTTAAATGCGTGTGGCGCTAAAGAAGAGTAGGTTGAGTGTAATAGTCTACATAACTATGTCCAACGCACTGGAAAGGCATCACCTTCATCATGCGGCGAGCGGAGATCGAGCCGGGCGAAAGTAAATGTCATCACCACATTTCCTCGGTCGAATGCGATCGGGCGTCCGGTGTCTGTCCAGGCGCGCTGTCACTGGCGTCCGCTGTTGCATCCAATCCGAACGCTGGGGATTTCCGACCATATATTGTGGCATGTACATGTCTCTCAAGCCTTGAGCGAAAACCAATCATGCGTTGACACATCAAATCAATCAGCAAACCCACCATATGGGTGTCGGGTACCGTTCGGTTAGGGAAAGTTCACCTTTCCCGTTTCTATTTCAACCTCTCTAGCAACAAGCCGGTGTGATGAATAAGAGTGGCCTGGTGATTAGTGTCCCTTTTCATATCCTTTTCTATTGCAACCAAGGACGGACTATTGTCCCCAACGAGGAGAAAAGTGGCTTAGCTGGGTTGGGAGATAAGACTCGGACCCTCTTAGCCATCGGATATTCTAAGCCTCCACACCGGCTCTCCTCCTCAGCATAGTAAGTAGACTCTTCATTACTTTGTCTGAAATACACACTGCGGAACTGTGGGTGGTGCGCATGGAACAAGGCGGCTGCGGGACAAGTTGTGGTGACTGCACGAGTTGTGCTGATTGTGAGACTGTCGCTGGGGTTGGTCAAATTGAAGAGTCTTACATTTTCCGAAGAACGTGGTATAGTTTTCAACCGCTTGATTTTACTGTCGTACTTTCTCACTATCCCATAAATCTCGTCATTGTCAAGTCTCATGTCCACGTTTCCAATGTGTACATCGTTAGTGGGATGGAATATAGAAATTGTGGGGTGTGCAGCGGGCGTGGGTCCACCAGGGCTTTTTTTCGTATGCTCCATCATCGACCGAAGAGTCCACTCATCAATAAAAACAAGCCTATTGCGTATCAATCATTTTATTATGCATCCATTACAACAAATCTGAGCCGCTTTGAGGGGAGAGGGGGCGATTTGGATCAATGTCACACTCAATGTTGTTTCACGTATATGATGACAGTCAGTTTGGATGGTGGAGGAAGCCGGAGTACCCGAAGAGAACCACCGCCCATCGGCAAGTAAGTGATAAACGTTCACCATTGCAAAAGCTGGGCTCGAACTCGTGCCAGTTCAGTGGTGTGCGGCTAGCGATCATCAGCGAGACGCATTAGACCACTCGGCCACCAAGGGCTCTCGGGAAGAATTGGATCTTCAGTTGAAGATGACCCGTCTGGGGCTTGTTTCTGGTCGATGAGAATATACCCATATTTGGGGTAATCGCATCTGGTAAGGCTCTCCACGCAGACTAGGTGCGTCAAGGGTACATTTGTCTAGCCATATGTAAGCAGTTCAGTGGTGTCTCTCGGATTCTAAACACCACCAGGTAGTGAGCACTCAAGCTGTTGTTCCGATGATTCATGTTTTCAAACTCTAAACAAACTCTGCAAGATGTAAATGATGAGTCGCCGTTGATGATTGCTTTTGGCAAGAGCTGGGCCATCCGAACTCTGGTTTTCACCATAAGATCATCGATGACGACCACGATGTACGGTTCCAAGTCGACCAGTTCGGACAATACTTCCACAAAGACGGGGCCAGGCATCGTCGCATAGACCGCCTGCGACTCTCCGTAATACCTCACGATCATCATTTTGTCGACGTGCTGAATTAAATTCTGGACCAAATGCGTCTCAACTGACCTGTTCGGACACGTGATAAGGCAGGTGAAGGGACGTTGCCATCTGTGGTTCATGGCTGGAGTTGTATCCTTTGGCGTATCGTAAATTTGGTATGGAGCCACGAGCTGTTTAGGAGGAGATGGTGGGTGAGTTCTACTCCGATGGGTCCCGGGTGTAGTAGATACTATGAGAGGTTGGGTGCGTGGTGAAACAGGTACCATACTAGGCTGCGTCCGAACGTAGACTGACCTCCAATTCATGTGGATGGGCTTTCTGGATACTGCGGTGATATATTCGATTGTAGCCTTCCACAAGTTTCGGGAGCACATCAGTGTACCAGCGTGTATTCTAGTCTGTAAAATGCCGGCACATCCGGCTTTTGAATGTGCGATCGTTGTACGTGTGAAAGACAAGCACCTTGTGGGTTTTCAGAAACTGATGAAAGGTCTGTTGAGGGATTATGTCTCTTCATCGGTCTGTAAGTACAAGGGGTTGCGTTCTGCCTTGAACACCGTCCTGATGGGCACGACACAGGCCTTCGATGCAGGTCAAAGGATACCGGTTTCCGTCGTTGTGTTTAGCAATCCACTTATGGCGACCAAGTCGATTTATCAATGACTGTGCATGCCCCCCAGTGATGACCTGGCTCTGTGTAAACCGTGCTGGGCAGCTCGATGTAACTTATAGGTCTCTCGGGTTTTTAACCAGTCTTGAACTTGCGATCGACGAATCCCGTTTGGACTGGCATCGTGTTCACCTCACTATACCAGCCTTGAACTTGCGATTGACGAATCCGATGTGGACTGACATCACGTTCACTTCACTATAAACTGCAGGACTCCCAGGACTGTGCGATACATTTTCCCAGCGCTTCAGATCGGGCTTCAGAGTGAAATGCATTGTGGGTCCGTTCAGCCGAGCTAACTGAGCAAAAAGGGGCCGCGGTGGACGTAGATATCGTGACACAGATGGATGAGGGTGACAACCGTTGAACACCCGTTTGAATTTTCTCCAACCACTTCCGGACGGTCGAATGACAGTCGGTTGGGGTTGTGACCGGTCACTATCGCACACATCCCCAATCTTTAGGATGATCTACACGCGCTTGTCATAGACGTAGGCGAAGACCTCAGGAGCCAGACTGAGAAAAGCGCTCACGAGATACTCTGTCATCCCGATGTGGACTCAACGCTCTTGATGCCCAAAAAATGAATGGGTGGGGCTTTTATAGCGTCGCCAGATGTTTACCCAGGGTGGTCGCTTGTACATTGCACGTTTAGGGCGTTTCTGGTTGCCGGAGGTGAGCTCAGTCAGTCCACCAACATTACGTGGTTCATCTATTTAGATAGCGGGACGGGTCACACTGCACCCCATGACCCGTATCCAACTTAATCACATAACCCCAAGATGACAACCCACACACACCCTGCACTTTCGCTGCTACGCCTCAGTCGGCGTCTACACCACGAGGGTTTCAATACGACACCCACCATGACATATATGGACCAGGGTTGGTCCAAAGAGATGGGGTCTATAGTAGTTTACCCCGCATGATTGGATATAAAGTCCGTTTCTCCGCATTTTGTTACAGGGATATCCTAATTTTGCATCCACCTGCTAGTCACGAGACTGAGTGAAGCCTCTCCGCGTTGCCATGGCAACCATGTCCAAGTTACACAGCCCATATTAAACCTGCATGTTCCCGCCACGATTTCCCTCAATAAATATTTGGAGATTTATTTTTGCGTATGTTTTCCGGTAAAAGTGACATCTGCAAGGTAACCCCAGGTCCAAGGTCAAATGTGAAAGTTCACAACCCGCATTTTCCCTACATGATTTTCCACCATAAATCCGACCATATTTGCACTTCTCATACTACTATTCATGTTGGAATGAAAAGTGTTCACAATCATGTGGGAATTATGTTCACTCTGCCAGCTGAAATATGTTTAGGTTGAAATGATTTTCACACAGGCGCAAAAGTAATTTCCACCTGGTGGAAATATATCCACAGATGTGAATTAAAAATTAAACAGAAATAAAATTTGAAAATGTTAATAATATTATGCCATAAGATTATGTCGCTTATTTGGTAGTATTTTTCAATGTCTGGCTTTGAAAGCTAAAGTCTCGTTATCTTCACTATAGATGCTAAATATGGGCACTTCAGAATAGCTATAACTATTACCCGAACTTTTGATGTTTTGATGAAATCAGTTGCATACACTTCATTCCAGGAATAATATCAAGGCGACTGAGCGACGATCTAATCTCTTCTGACTACGACTCATAGCTGGTACCACCATTCCCCAATATGCAACTTTTTTTTGTTTGGAAAGTTTGCACTTTTTACAGTTAAGAAATCCTGCACATTTGACATTTTACTGAAATAGATAAACACTAACATTTCCATCGTATTGTCGGGGCTAATTTCCCAACAGTATAGGAACCATAGACTGCGTTCCGCATTTATTGGACTGGTGCCAGCCAGGCCACCTGGGGTAACAAATACGGCAATCTCAATTAGTTTTAATGTCATCCCTGCAGTATTTCCTATAAAAAATGCATGGGTCTTTCCCTCGAATATCCATACATGTACATTAGAGTAATGAAACGTTTGGCGTTTCTGTGAATTACAGAAAATGTCAAAACATTTGGATTCAAATAAACAAACTCAATAAAATATACGTGTAAAATATGTAGTCCGCCAAAGCGACATGTAATGGAACAAATGCCGAGTTCTTGTCCACGCGGGAAAATAAACGCTCAGAAGGAAGAATTTGGTGTGTTGCGACTTTTTCAGAGAATAAATTGGGTAGATGGCAACGTTAAATTAATGAGTTAACAGGTTACGGTACAGAGAGTTATATTGTGCTTGGTGGATGTCTTGGAAACTGAAAGGTTCACTCATATAAGTGTGAACATTGATTCCACTCAAGCTGAATGATATGAATCGTCAGTTGACTTCTCTGGTTGAAAAATCACTCGAGCTAGGGATTTGACTGATTTGAGGAATCGCTCAATCTTTGGATATAATCACTCACGATTGATTTGAGGAATCACTCACACTTGAGACCTAATCAAGCACGACTGACTTGAGGAATCACTCAAAGCTTGGGATCTGATCAGCTATAATTGATTTGAGGAAGAATCCAAGCTTGGTATGATAACGATATATTTGAGGAATCACTCAAGCTTCACATCTAACCAACCACGATTAATTCAAACTTCGGATCTTATCACCCGTTTTTGATTTGAGGAATCACTGAAGCGTGGGATATAATCACTCACGACTGATTTGAGGGATCACTCAAGTTTGGGATATAATCACGCACGACTGATTTGAGAAATCACTCAAGTTTGGGGTAAAATCAGCCACGATTTCCCATCTGGGGAATCACTGAAGCTTGAGATATAATCACTCACGGTTGATTTGACGAATCAACCAAGGTAACGATTGATTTAAGGAATCACTCGAGTCTGGGTAAAATCACACACGACTGATTTGAGAACTCCCTCAAGATTGAGATATAATCACCAACACAAGTTGTTTTATATCTGTATGGAGAGGGATTATCTAAGTTGTTAGAACTTGATACCCAAACTTTTTACCATTTTGATAGGTAATAAAGTATGTTTAAACTAAACTACATGTGGATTTTACTGTGTAATTCCCACCTGGTGGAAATATATCCACAGACGTGAATTAAAAATTAACCCTATCTGGCCTGGGCTTTTTGGGACCTGTCCAGGCCTGGGAAGGCGGGAAATGAACCCCCATAATTATTTTTCTTACCCCTTGAGCTAGGGGGCTGCAACTTATCACACTATACCCTTTGGTCAAGGTCTACCCGAAAATCCAACATGGCCGCTTTAAGGACGTCACAGTCACGTCATTTTCAAAAACGGCATTTTTTGGTCGATTTTTCGGTCAGATTTTCCGAATTTTTTAAATATTAATGTGATGTGAAATAAAATAGTTTTTGCCCATTTTTCATCGCGGAAAAGCAGAAATTTTGAAGAAATATGACAAAAACATCACGTTTCTGGTACCCCACGTGGCCGCCATCTTGAATTACCCATGATCCTCTGCTCGGAGGGTTATGCAAATAGGCCCAAAATGATCCCAATATGAGTTTCAGCTCTCCATTTTGCCGTTCCGGAGATAGCGTAGAAAGTTTGGTAGGGGAGGCGTTTTAGCCGCCCAAAATTAAAAGGGAACATGCCACCAACTCCGGCTCAGAAGGCTAAATTGGTCAAGAATAATACAGGTCTCTGTACCAAGACACCAAAGCGAGTCCCGCAAGCACAGAAGAAAAATAACTTACATTAAGGCGGCTTTCTCAAGGCCATCTTAGCTCCGTTAACTGCTTCCGTGCTAGTGTACTATTGGTTGAACCCATCTATTGGTTGAACCACACACAGAAAAATGGTTCCAATGGACCCACGCCTTCTTCTAACCTTGCAATCTCCGTTTTCAATCCAACTTACGGGGAATACGACGAACACGCACGATGAAGATGTAGCTCTCAAGGCACACCTCCGGTGTGTACGGGTCCGATATATAGATAATGCGTTCGTGTGTTCAGAATGATACCACAGTGCACAAAATTGACCTTAAAATTGGGTCAAATTTATGTCACAATTACCAAACTGTAACCAGGTCTGCAACTGCGCTTCAGGAAGACACTTGTCAATTTACATCTCTGTCGGTCATATAGATCTTGAGATATTCGGGTATCATCTTATTTTGGTACATTCAACTTAATTTCCACGATTAAGCGCAATATTTTATACGATTAGGCGCAATTTTCAAGATTAGGCGCAAATTTTATACAATTAGGAGCAAATTATACGATCAGGTGCAATATACGATGAGGAGCCCAGCAGCCCCCCGTCCCCCACGATTGCTTCGCTATGACACCTCTCGTGTCGCATTCAGACCAAAAGTGGGCAGCCACGACCTCAAAACTTCCATTTCAGTGCACCTTTCATATGCGCATGCGAGAAATGACGTCAGTTCAACACCACACCCATCCAGTCGGATGCTCTTCCACGAGTGCTTCACTATGACACCTCGGAGGGCATGTAGGCGTCGCTTAACCATTTGAAAGAGTATCGGGGGGGTCTACTGACCTCAAAAGTTTGCATATGACCTTTGAAACGTCGCTTAAGAGGCACGTAGACACCTCTTGACCTCATTAAAAGAGGACTTAAACTCATATTGACCTTTGTGACGTCACTAACCCCACTACTGACCTTCGTCTTTATGGTCTTTATGTGCCGAAATGGCCCGTAGACGCCTCTTCACCCTTTGAAAGGCTATCTGGAGGCATATTAACCTTTGGCCTCTGAGTGCACTTTGTGACGTCACTCCCGGTTCCGGTCACGTGACCGGAATTGACCTTTGACTCCTGCGCACCATTTTCATCCGGTATTGTGCGCATGCGTAGGGATCAAAGGTCACTCCCGGCCATGTGAACGGAACCGGAAGTGACGTCACGAAGTGCATTCAGAGGTTAAAGTTCAATAGGTCTTAAAATAGCATTTCTATACTATTCATGGTGTCCCAAAATTGTGCACTGGCCTATAATTTTGCATGTTTTCCCAAATTTTTACAGAATTATTCGCCTTTGCCCATATTGCCCTGGAAATTTTGTGTTATTTGAATAGAAATGGTATTTCACTTTTGTTATTTCTGTCAGTCCAATGACATTTCCCCATTTGTGGTTACAACCTCATCACACATACATTCTAGCCCTTATGTTTTCCTGTGGGGAAGAGGTGGTTGGGAATGGCATACATATTCGCAATATCTGAAATCCTCCACTTGTTCGATATGTCAGAGTGTAGTTTTTGTTTGCCTGTTGTGCACTCCTAACCTTCTGCACGAACCCAGCGAAATCAACTCTCGACATGCTTTTCCTGGAGTGAGTGGAAAACGTCTTTGATATATATCGATATCCGAGAAAGCTAGTTGTTTTTAACATATTGATTTAGAGTTGAGCACTAAACATCAAAGACATTCTCGTCAGTTTGCGACTCGATAATTTAGCACCCACCGAGTCAATTCATCAGTTTCAACCGAGGACAGTAGGACATTTCGATTGGGCCGGGACTTTTAAACTCACTCTCCATCCATCTATCCATTCATTCATCCATCCATTCACTCAATCGATCAATCAGTCATTTATTCAATCACTCACTGTGGTATATCACTCGCCTCGCAAGCGGCACGTCCCCGATTCGATCCCTGAGAGAGTCGTACCAAAGATTAAGCAAAAAATGGAACTTGTATCTTCCTCGCTTGGAGCTCAACAGTAAGAGGACAGATCAAGGTTGGTTGACCCTGTGATTAGATCGTCGTGATTGAGTGCGACGTGAAAATTGTACTCACTCACTCAGTCAATCACTCACGGTCTCACTCTCCCATCCGCCCACTCACTCATGTACTCACTCGCCCACTCTTCCATTCAGAGTTTCACTCACTCTGAACGCCATAAAATGTCCATAAATGTACATATAAGGTACTAAGTCCACTTTCGACCACGAGACCTGAGAACAATAGACTTGCTCTATCGTTAGTTACTGCAGGACAGTTGAGAACAATAGACTTCCTCTACCGTTAGGTACTGCAGGAGAGTTGAGAACAATAGACTTGCTCTACTGTCAGGTATAGCCGCAGAGTTGAGAACAATAGACTTGCTCTACCGTCAGGTGCTGCAGGAACAATAGACTTGCTCTACCGTCAGGTACTGCGGGAGAGCTGGAGAAAGATCCGCATACTTTAGCGTATCATGAATACAATGGTTTTACATGCCGAAAAATATCTGAAACTTTAGTATAAGTTTTGTGTTATATATAATCGTGTAGAAATTGGCCATCAGGAGTAATTTAGTATTGATGTCGAATTCTCCGTGTTGTTGCCTGTTACTCTCATGAAATCACACCCTGCTAGTTTGAAACGGTAACACCTGGAATGAAATTAAAAACGGTTCTTTGCTTCTTTGTGTTCATGGATGTCCGTGTACGTCCGTGCATGTCTGTTCGAATTTTCCGCAAGCGATAACTTCCCAACGCTTTGTTGGATTCTTCCGAAATTCGGCAAACGCATTCCTTGCGACAAGACGCCAGTAGGTATTGCATTTCAGCAACATCTGCCTGAAGGTGGCGCCACTGGGTCAAAATGGATCTTGGTTCGTGGATGTCCGTGTACGCCCGTGCATGTCTGTTCGAATTTTCCGCAAGCGATAACTTCCTAACGCTTTGTTGGATTCTTCCGAAATTCGGCATACGCATTCCTTGCGACAAGATGCCAGTCGGTATTGCATTTCAGCAACATCTGCCTGAAGGTGGCGCCACTGGGTCAAAATGGATCTTGGTTCTTTGTGTCCGGGGATGTCAGTTTGAATTCTTTACAAGCGATAACTTCCAAATGCTTTGTCGGATTCTCCCGAAATTCAGCATACGCATTCCTTGCGAAAAGACACCGGCTCAGCCGCTGCTGTTGCATTTCAGCAACATCTGCCTGCAGGTGTCGCCACTGGGTCTCGCTTCTTCATGTCCATTCCTGTCCGTGGATGTCTTTGCAAGCGATAACTTTCAAATGCTTTGTTGGATTCTACAGAAATTCAGCATACCCATTCCTTGCGACAAGACGCCGGTTGCTACTGCATTTCAGCAACATCTGCCTGAAGGTGGCGCCACTGAGTTTCTTCTTCTTAGTCCGTTCCAGTTAAAACCGGCCTTCAATTTTGCTATGAAATCATTCTATTCCACATCATATGATTTACCCTAAAGCTTTTGCATGAACCATATTTTATTTCAGAAGTATAATATGAAATAACTGGCGACGAAATCCCCCGCAGTACTGACCCCTAGTTTTTTTAATTTCGTGTCATGTTAAATTAAGGACCACATTTCCTTCAATTTAGCTATCAAATAATTGCATTCCACATCATATGATTTACCCTAAAGCTTCTGCACGAATCATTTGTGTCCACACATGTAGCTTACTATGTTAATTACAACTGAGTTCCTAAAGTTCGGGTGCGCACTGTGCATATGATCAATTTCCTGAATTGAATTGAATTCAACCTTGCTGGTCTTCAGACTGACAGATGATGGCATGCAGTTGTCAGTGCTGTTGTTCATGTACAGAGAGTTTTCTATGGCTTTCATGTCAGCACATCACCACTACCCTCAAGGAGAGCATGTCCCCACCTCCAGGGTGCCGAGCCGCACCCTCTATCTCCCAAACTAGTCCTCGCCCGACCCTCATATATTGTGTTTGAGCATATATATCTCCAATATATCTTGGCAGAAAGTTTAAATTTGTGTGTAGTCTGAAATATTGGCATAATTCTGCCATCCGTCAATGAATTGCAACCCCAAAAGGTTTCAATTTATCAGGTACAGACCCATGTGTTTACCCCTCGGCCAATTTTGACCATGGGGTATTGTCGTCATCTTGTACGTCCGTCTGTCCGTACGTCCATTCGTGAGCAAGCTAGCCGGAAAACGGTTACACTGATGAATTCCAAATTTGATATGCTTCTTTACCTAGTCAAGGACCAGAAGCCTATTGAATTGGGACCTGATTGGGTGGAAACCTTGGCAGCCATCTTTAATTTTATGCAAAATGGATAATGATCCATATCTCGAAAACCATTCAAGTGTTCAATACGAAATTTGATATACATCATCGATACATCAAGCAACTTTCAATGAATTACCAAACAGGCCTTTCTGATTAGCTGGAAACCCTGGAGGCCATCTTTAATTTATGCGAAATCGATACTGATACATATATCGGTTACCATTCAATTGTTTTATATGAAAGTTGGTATACATCATCGATACATCCAGATACTTTGAATCGGGACCTGATTGACCGAAAACCTTGGCGGCCATCTTTAATTTATGCAAAATCATTAATGATCTCTATGTCTAATTCAGTTGAAGTGCTCGATGTAAAATTTGGTGGACATCATCGATGCATCAAGAGACTTACGATGAATGACAGATCTGGTTTCTCTGATTGGGCGAAAATCTTGGCGGCCATCTTTAATTTCTGCACAATCTTTAATGATGTTTATCTCTGATAACATTTAAGTGGTCTATATGAAACTTTACAGCATCGATGTATGAAGAGACTTGCTTTAATGAATAACCACATCAGTTCCTCTGAGTGACGGGAAGGATGGGCGGCCATCTTTAATTTATCCAAAATCATTAATGATCTCTGTCTCTGATACTGTTCAAATGCTCAGTGTAAAATTTGGTATACATTATCGATGCATCAAGAGATTTATATAATGAATACTGGTTTCTCTGACTGGATGGAAACCTTAGGGGCCATTTCTAATTGCGAAATTTTTGATAATCTGTATATTTGTCACTTGACTGCTTGGTGTTCCTGACATCTTGCTTCAAATGGAATACATTATGTATGGCTGGCGCCCAGAGCCGAGGGGTTTTCAGATGCGCAGCTTCGTATTCTATTGGTAAGTTGGTCCCTTGTCTATAGATCTTGCTTGGAATTGTTTTTTCGTGCCAATCCGCCTCTGGGTGGCACCATCTGGGGGTCAAGTTAAATTTGGCATTGTTTTTCATGCTGATCCACAGATAGGTGGCGCCAACTGGGGGCAAATTTAAAATTTTATTTCCGGACAATAACTTTTTAAAACTTGAATGAATTTTTTCCAAGTTTGGTATATGAGATGTTGCTTGGGATTGCGTTATCCACTTCTGCTTAGAAGGTGATGCCACCTGATGACATACTCTGAAATTTGTTTTTGGCCAATAACTTGAGAACTGCATACATTCTTCTCAAATTTAGCATGCCTGTACCATGCCAGAAGATGTTGGATGGGATTGCCTTTCACTCACTTGCACTTACAGGTGGCGCCACCTGGTGGCAATACCCCAAATTTGTCTCCGGGTAATACCATGACATATGATGTCGCTTGAGATTGCATTTCACCCACTGTCAGTGATTGGTCATTCGACCCGACATTTTAAACTAATACGAACATTTTCATTGGATCGCTATTTATAGGAGCCACCCCAAATCGTCATACACAACCATGCGACTGTCTCAGTTGACTGATTATATAGCGCGGCCTCGTTTTCGATTTCAAAATCTGCCGTCTAACTGGGGAAATGTTGTTGTTGCTGCATCAGCCGATCATTGGCCTTCCGTAGAAGGCTAATACATGTACCATGCCATGAGATGATACTTGGGATTGCGTTTCGCCCACTTGCACCTACAGGTGGCGACACCTCGTGGCAAATAGGCCGGACAATAGGTTGAGGATGCCTTCAGCTTCTCGTCAAATTTGGTTTGCAGATAATGCCTTAAGATGTCACTTCGGGTTGCTTCTCGGTTACATAATTTCCATGCTTCACTGCATGGAAATTATATTACAGAAGCAATCAACTTTCAGTCAACCGTTCTGAGTTGATCTTAAAACTTGGGAAGGCAGAAAGATCCTTCCGCATCCAACGCCTATGAAGCAACAGTTGCCTTCCTCATGTATATCCCCCGAGACCAACAATGCTAAAAAATATTGCTGCCATTTCGGCGGGGGACCTAGTATCCTCTGGCTGCTTGTAACCCGTATTTTGGATGAATCGCAGACGAAACGCTATAAACCTGCTTGAAAATACAGAAAACTTTAAGTCGAACACTGAAATTCAGAAAGAAATTGTTGAACAAAAACGCAGAATATTCTGAACGAAACTCAGAAAACGAGGAAAGAAATACAAGAAATTGATGTGAAAACGCTGAAAATTGACAGCATTGAAATTTACTCTACACCGCCGTGAATATCGTACGAATCGTAGATCAAAACTGCGCATACATGTTATTTTTTGTGGGTTGTCACACAAAATCATGTTGGCCTATCATAACCATTCTTCCAGACATGCATCAGATTGTATACCTCATACGAAGTGCTCCACTGCGAAAGTGCGCTGCACAACTTTGTTTTTACTTGTTCTAACCAAATCTTTTTTTTTTAATTATATCATCCAGCTCTGATGAATCCGAAATATTGAGGAGTGAAATGAACTGGAAATAAACCTTGAGTTTCATAGCTGCCACTTCATGTGTATAAATCTGTATATCTGCATGAAAGAGTTTGTAAAGGTTAAATGATTCCATCATCGGAAACAAGACACAATATTTCAGTTATGTAGATGAATATAAACACATCTGTGGGGAATTCACTCTATATCCAATCTCATTTATTTGATTTAAAGTATCCAAAGTGGAGTCTACCGAAGACGTCATGATGCATAATACCATCCGATAAGCCTAAATGAAGTAATCCTTCGTTGTTTGGATGTTATATATCCGTCATGATTAATATGTTTCGTCACCCATTATCTTTTTGTCCATCAGATTAAAGGTGGAAATCAAATGATCAAGGAATCATGCGCATATATGCTGTGATACCCCGACCCGTTCAGATGTGTTTTGGTTTGTTTCCAGCCGTTTAGCAGAATAATTTTATTTACAACTCATTTGACTTCATATGTAAATATTACTATTATCAAGTGCTGGTTAAAGAATTGAGTATAATCATACCATCATTAAATACATCTACTATTTCTAAAAACTCTGGATGTATGTGGATATGGAAAAAATCAAAATGTCTTATAGACGAATTTGAGGCTAAAGGTCACATACCTAACAGACATGTATCCAGATGGGATATCTCGACTCTCTATACTACAATCCCTCATCTGGACATTATTGACCGTCTAAGTTCATTGATAGTATCTGTGCTCAAGAGAACCGATCGCCGATATATTAATGCCGGAAGCCATAAAGCATTCTTTAGCACTACTACATACAGCGGATATTATTCATGGGATGTTTCTTTTTTCTTATAGAGTTGATTGAATTTCTTGTTAAAAATATTCATGTGAAATTTGGCAACACAATATATCAACATCATATAGGTATTCAAATGGGTACTAATTGTGCACCCCTGTTGGCTGACCTATATATGTTCTCTTATGAATATTACTTGCCGACGGGCAGGCGTTATTAAAAACCAATCAATTCAAAATCCGTTTCTTCTCATTCACCAAACCCTATACAGATGATCTTCTATCTGTGGATAATTGCTATATACATGACGCAGAGAAGGATATATACCCACCTTCACTGGATTTGAAGCAAATTACAGATAGCCCTAACGGCACATCATATTTAGACCCATATCTCTATAAATTGAAGCCGACCTTCTCTCTCGTCGACTTTATGACAAAAGATTACAATTTCGACATCGTAAACTATCCCTTTCCAGTAGGACCTGCATATGGCGCATATATATCTCGCCTAGTAGCATTTGTTACATACTGTGTTAAATGTGACGATTTTAATCAACGTCATCAAACGTTTTTTGCAGGAGCTTATAAACCAGTGCTATACAACCAATCGCCTCCATTCAAAGTTTCTCAAATTTGGCGATACATATCGCGTGCCGATAATAAACTTATAAACCAGGGCTATACAACCAATCGCCTCGACTCAAAGTTTCTCAAATTTGGCGATACATATCGCGTGCCGATAACAAAATATGAGCGTAGCGTGCAAGATCTATGGCCTTACGTTTCGTAACTTATGTCCAATTCCGATTAACCCGGGGCTAAGGGCCTATGAACTTCAAGATTCTAATGGGGTTCATATGAACAGTCACAATCAAAGCGTGACTGAGATATATCATTCTCTAGATGAGGATTTTACAACGAATATCATTTGGACATCATGATGTCTTGCCGGCATCATTTAAAACTGCTGACCGCTTCTCTCTTGCAGGAAACTAGCCTATGTTTATGTATACTATGATTGTCTTTTTGAATTTGGTACTAATGCTGTTATACCGAATATGGAATAGGTCTTTGGATTATGGACTTGGATATTCTTTAATGGACGACGGCTGAATATTGGTGACGGACCAGACACGTATAATTCTCGCAAGGGCCATTGAGTAATGGAAAACACAATTCATACTTTATTATCATGTTATATACTGATGTAGAGCAGTGACTTGCCCTCAGTCTGAATAAGCCAGATGGTATATCAGGGATATACGCAATAATATTATATCTGAGTTTACTGAGATAGAGCTATGGCGAGATCAACGTGGTCAGTGGCGTAAGAACCGAACACAGATTTCCTCTCCATCTACCCTGCATCCTTGAAAAATACTCTCTCTCACTGTCTCTCACTCTCTCTCTCTCTCTCTCTCTGCACAACTACATAAGAGGGCAAATGAAATGATAGAAATGACGAGTGTGTGCGCTAGGGTAAGAAAACATGCACTATACAACTACTACGTCTGGTTTTCATAGTTACACTAGACTACCGATTGATTCGATCACCGACTTGCACTCTACAACTTAAGGCGTTCCATGGTAAGTCGAAAGTCAATCTGTTATCAGCCCGGATGTAGTCATCAGACTTCTGGTGTTATTCCAGATATCTTGTGTACTATATATCGAGAACATTTTTGGCATTTGCCCATGGTGAAATTTTGTGTTGATTCGTCAGATTTTCGCTGTTCGCAGCAGTTTTTTTGTCTTGGCCAGCCCGGCTGGGTTGACCCAGATAACCATTTTCCTTGTGTAGATAGATGATACGATTGTCATACGGGAATTTAAGTCTTCCAACACTGTGTTAATATATAACGCAAGCCATTTGTAAAACTGTTTACAACTATTTTGTTCTTATTACTCTTTTCTGGAGCTCCCTAGGAGGGAGTTTTGTTGTAAGACTCCCTAGGTGGGAGTCTATAATATGTTTTTCCATTTGTGTAGTACTATGGCAAACCAACTGTTTGAGAGGCCACTGAGCCGATAACTTTTAGGACTGAATGCTGCTAAGCAGATTGATATTTGGCGTGCTTTAAAAGAGTCTGCCGGATCTGGGCCGAAAGTCCTTCATGGATTAATGCAGGTGTCAAAGGATCTTTGGATAATGACATCACGAAATAAACAGGCCAAAGATGTTCTTCTCTTTACATGAAAGTACTTGTCAAAATAAAATGCCCTGTGGAGATGCCACACATCGACATTATACATATATTTGAGAAATACTATACCTTTGACAGAGTTTTGAAAACTGGGATTAGGAAGGTGTGGATGTCTGGCATCAAAACCACTCTTACCTCTACAATTTCGATTGGAGATTTTACACTTCCTGTTTGGTATAAAGTTTAGGTCAAGTCCTGTTGCACCTGTGGAAAAGAAAATCACGTGTATTGGGATTGTCCATTTAAGGGTAAATGCCTGAGGTGTGGTCAGACACATAAAATGGGAATGTAAGTCTCCTGAAGAAACTGAAACTGTCCGACTGACAGAATTAACCAGGCTGCTTCTCATTATGACACTGGTATTCAATCCAATACAGAGAAGAAGTCTGCCGTTACGGAGAAGTCCGACGTTGTGGAACACTCCGTTAAAAGCGTTGGTGATAGCTTTTGGTCAATTGTAGGTCCGGATGGCAATTACAAGCGTCTAGTCCGTCATTCATAATCCAGCCGTCGCCCATTAGAGAATACCCGCGTCCATAATCCAAAGACCTATTCCATATTCCATATAACAGTATTAGCACCAAATTCAAAAAGACAATCATAGTATACATAAACATAGGCTAGTTTCCTGCAAGAGAGAAGCGGTCAACAGTTTTCAATGATGCCGGCAAGACATCATGATAAAATCATGATAATATCAAATCCGTATCGCTGATCAGTATTCTTAATTCATAATATTCGTAGTAAAATCGTCATCTAAAGAATGATGTATCTCAGTCACGCTTTGATTGTGACTGTTCATATGAGTACCATGAGGATCTTGAAGTACATGGGTTCATACGGCCCCCAGCCCCGGGTTAAGCAGAATTAGACACAAGTTACGAAACGTAGCGCCATAGATCTTGCACGCTACGTTCGTATTTTGCTATCAGCATGCGATATGTATCGCCAAATTTGAGAAACTTTGAGTGGAGGCGCTTGGTGGAATAGCCCTGTTTTATAAGTTTCTGCAACAATGTGTTGTGACGTTGATTAAAACATTTAACACAAGATCTAGCAAATGCTACTAAGCGAGATATGCATACGCCATATGCAGGTCCCACTGGAATATTACTGTCCAGAAAGGGATAGTTTACGATGTCGACATTGTAATCATCTCTTTTGTCATAAAGACGACGAGAGAGAATGCCCGCTTCATTTTTATAGAGATAGAGATCTAAATATGATGTGCCTGTAGGGCTATCTGTAGTTTCCTTCAAATCCAGTGAAGGTGGATATATATCCTTCACTGCGTCATTTATATAGCGATTATCCACAGCGAGAAGATCGTCTATATAGCGTTTGGTGAATGAGAAAACGGGCTTTGAATGGATCGGTTTTTGAAAGCGCCTGCATATAGTCATATTCATAAGAGAACAGATACAGGTCAGCCAACAGGGGTGCACTCTCCAGGGGGAATTCTAGGCTGAGTCAAAGGAAAAAGAAAAATAGCAAGGAGCAAACGGGAAATGCATCCAAGAGTTCAAACAGATCTTCAGTTATCTCTGATGAGATAATTTCATTGATATTTCTCATCCGTTCACCGAGAGGAATAAAATAGATGAAAGTCCGAAAAATTTGCTACATGATCAGAAGTCTGAAGAAAATGAGTCTGTTGGGATTGTAGATACAAAAACACTTCAAACTCTTGATTCTCTGTCCAAAGTAGAGAACGACAGTGTTGTCAACGACAATCAAATGCTCAACAAAGATACTACTATACCCGATGCAAACGATAGTCGTACTGAACATACACCTGTCCATTCTGGTGGGAACTCGAACTCCTCCCCCTGATGCTGATGTGATTACTGAGCTCACCAAAGATGATGCTTGAAATGAGCTACCCTCAGTAGATGAAGATGGAGATATTAGTTCTAATTCCGAAACACATACACCTATGAACTTTACTTGTGATGATGATCTGGTCGAGGAGTTCGCTGGTGATGAAGCTAACAATGAGCTGTTCATGGAAGATGAAAAGCAAGGTGAAGGGAAAGTTGACAACTTCATTCGCAACACAGGTACGCATATGAACTCCATCCCAAATAAAACCGCGGTTGCTAAACACATAAATAAAACTTATGATAATGAGCGACCCGTAAAGACTTTCTTAAACCAGAGGTCGAAAACTAAATGTGAGCTTAAGAGAGAACAAGAAATTTATGGCAATAAAGACAAAGCTGTGCAGTAGTTGCGAGAAGAGCAGAAAAATGATCAGAAAAAAACAGAGGAAAAGGCCTTTAATTAAACGCCCATAATGGCTAAGTTGACACTCTATTTTCTAGTCTGTGTGGTCTTTTGTGTTATTTCTTTATATTGACTAAAATGGCTCAGTCCCCAAACCTCCTTCAATGGAACTACAGAGGAGTTTGGCCAAATCTAAATGAGCTTCTGTTGTTAACTCAGGATTATGAACCCTCAGCTCTCTGTTTGAATGAAACTTTTCTCAAAGGAGCAGATAAAAATAAATTTGAATTACGGCAATATACGGATTATCATTCATATGCTTTGCAAAAGCATGCAACGGCTACAGGCGGCTCTTCAATACTTGTTAAAATAGGTGTTTTACGTAGTCCTATTGATTTAAAGACGGATTTACAAGCTGTAGCAGTTCGTGTTACTTTGGATTCTGTATTCAAATTATGCATGTTGTACATAGCTTCGTCTGAAGTTCTCTGTCTTAGTGAACTGCAGAATCTTTACGATCAGCTCACTAAACCTTGTTTATTGATGGGAGATTTTAACTTCTAACAGAGAACTGGTTTAAGGAAAAATTCTTGAAGATTTTATATCAAATAATTCTTTGTGTATTTTTAATTATGGTTCTTATACACAGCTGTCCTCAGCTCATGGAACCTATTCAGCATTAGATATCTCACTTTGCGCCCTCCCTGTGCTCGAAGAATTTACTTGGTGTTCATGATGACCTTTGTGGAAGTGATCACTTTCCCCGCTGTTTTAAAAGCTGTTTATTCAGCTGATGACCTTCCTCTAACAAGGTATAATTTTAAGAGAGCCAATTGGCTAGATTTTGAAAAGCTTTGTTTACAAAAACTACAAACGGACTCTTTCACTAATGTTCCAGATCCTATACAGTTATTCTCAGATATTCTGATTGAAATTGTCAATCAAACAATATCCACATCCTCAGGAGTTCCACATATTAAAAACACCCCATGATTTAACGGTGACTGTAGAGATGCAAGGAAATGTAGGAAGAAAACTGAACGGTGCTTCTGCCGGCATCCTTATTCTGAAAATTTGAAAGATTTCAGAGTTACTGGGGGTCGTAGAACCATGAAACGGAACAAACGTGATTCTTGGAAAAATTATGTTTCTAAAATCAATACACATACTTCTATAAGAAGAGTTTGGAACATGATTCACTAAATTAAATTTAAAACCAAGTCCAGTGTTCATCATCTCAATGGTGGAAGTGAGGCAATAACTGCAAAAAAAGTTAGGCGGACCAACTGCCAAAAACTCTTCGTCAGAAAATTATGTACATAAGTTTGAAATTTTCCAAAACAGAGAATAAAAGAATGAAATAAAATTTTCTTTCACTAACCGTGGCGGCTATAATGCTTTGTTTTCAATGAAGGAACGATTCTGTTATAGGCCCTGATAATATTCATTATCGACTTTTAAAACATCTACCGGAATCTTCTCTGGAAACCCTGTTACTCATATTGGGTAACAGAAGACTTCCCACCATCACGGCATAAAGCCACTGTTATACCAGTCTCAAAACCTGATCGTAACCATACAGACCCCGGTAATTATCGTCCAATTTCACTTACTAGCTGTGTATGTAAAACAATTGAACGCATGATAAATGATCGCCTTGTTTGGTACCTTGAAACTGAAAAGAAACTTACTGATATTCAAGCTGGTTTCCGTAAAAATAGAAGTATCATTGATCATTTCGTTAGATTAGATTCCTATGTCAAGAATGCTTTCGCAAAGACTAAACATGTGGTTTCTATTTTTTGTATTTGGCAAAAACCTATGATACTACTTGGAAATACGGGATTTTAAAAGAACTTCATACCTTGGGGTTAAAAGGCCGCTTATCCATTTTTATTTCCAACTTTCTGAATGATAGACAATTTCAAGTTAGGTTGGGTACAACCATGTTTGATCATTTCGATCAAGATCACGGTGTCCCACAAGGTAGTATTTTGTTCACTACTCTGTTTAATATCAAGATAACAGCTAAGCTGTAGTTTTGAGTAAATCAGTTGATGGTTCGCTCTTTATAGA
Organism: Hanleya hanleyi; assembly: GCA_036873755.1. NCBI lineage: Eukaryota > Metazoa > Mollusca > Polyplacophora > Lepidopleurida > Hanleyidae > Hanleya > Hanleya hanleyi. The sequence continues at coordinate 31,447 of JAVTVY010030525.1, read as the reverse complement.
TGATTTCAACATAGCGTGTAATGGAAAAAGCATACATAATAATGCGAGAACATTACGACGTTGTTTAAATAGAATTCAGAAATGGCGTCTAGAAAATGGTTTCAAGTTCTCCAGAGCAAAGACAAATTGTATGCACTTTTGTAGAAGGTATTTCCAGCACAAAGATCCAGCACTTACATTAGTTAGAACTGAAATCAAGTAAGTCAAAGAAGTCAAATTCTTCGGAGTATTATTTGATCACCGATTAACGTTCTTACCGTACATAAATTGCTTGAAGCTAAGTGCACAAAAGCTCTTGATTTGTTGAAGGTAGTTATCAGCTATACGTGGCGAGGCGATCAGCAGACGCTTCTCCATTTATATCGATCACTTATTCGTTCTAAGCTTAATTATGGCTCTATTGTTTACAACGGTGCAAACAAGTCAAACTTGGTAAAGCTGGATATTACTCTCCATCAAGGGCAAAGGCTTTGCCTCGGAGCATTCAGAACATCCCCTAAAGAAAGCTTGTATGTCGACGCAGATGAATCTACTTTATAACTTCGAAGAAATAAATTAGCACTGCAATATATCACAAAATTGCGATCTAATCGCTCAAATCTTACATATAACTGTGTTGTCAACCCTCAGTACGTAGATTTTTATTTAAAGAAACCCCCGTTATTCCACCTCTTGGAATTCGTATAAAACCACACAGTGTAGCAGCTGGTATTCGATTTTCAGCCGTGCCAACGCCAAAGCTATATTGTTAGCTTTAAAAGGTATTGGGTCTACTATATGTGGAAAATATGTCATATCCTCAGATTCACTGTCATTCCTTCAAGCGATTGAGAGTGGAACTTCAACTCACCCCACCATTTTGAACATTCTACAATTATATGATCGTAGATTTCATCAACAGATTGATATTGTGTCTTGCTGGTTGCCTAGCCACGTTGGCATCAAAGGAAATATTGAAGTTGATGAAATGGCTAAGGCAGCCTTAGATAATGCGGTTGATCCTGTCGGAATCCCATATAGCGATTTCAGATCCTGTATCTGTGCTTATGTGAGAAAGCTGTTTCATATTTTATGGGATGCTGAGGATAATAACAAACTTCATGACTCTAAAAAGCTGTAGGGTATATTCATCTGAGTAACCAGAACGTTTTGATCAAGCAATGATCAGGCGATGTAGAATCGGCCATACAAGATTAACTCACGAGCTTCCACTAAAAAAGGGACCAGCCCCAAGGTGTATTGCTTTTATCAAGCAGCTACTTTAAAATATCTTTTTAATCGGGTAAAAGAAGAATGTATTTTAGGTTATTTAAAAGAAATCGGTTTGTTGCATAAATTTTCATGTATGTGCATGTTTTTTGATGTGTTGTGTTGATTACTTATGGATTGCTGGGTTGTTGTCTTATTTTTGTTGGAATACTTAGAATTTTGTTTGATCGCCTCTATCTAACTGAAATATTGCTGAACACGACGTTGAACCTAAACTCTCTCTCTCTCTCAGCTTGTATTCAGTCGTGCATGTATAAGGAAGGTTATAACCCCGGATTAATTCACTTGCTTGTTCAAAAATGATAAACTTGTTCAATCACATTCAACTCATATATCTTTTGATTTGTCATATTTCCTGATTGTCAAGGAATTGCCATCTAACCTTGAGACCCAGACTCTAACGTTTACCACCCATCTTCGTATTACCAGTACGCATTGTTTAAGCCCTGATAGAACATAAACAAGGATAGGTTAATCGGACGACGTTTCTCATTTGTGTCGTGCTTCGTGAATTTGTGTAGCGTTATTCATTTTTAATAATGAAGATAACAAAAGTTGTTATATTCTGATATAAATGAAATAAAGAACTTTCCAACAAAAGTTCGAGTAAAGAGTTTCTATTTGCCTTTGTACCTTTGTCGCCCCAGGTCACACCTCTTACCACGCACAAGGTCATACCCCTTATCATGCACCTTTGTCGCCCCACGTCACACCTCTTACCACGCCCAAGGTCATACCCCTTATCATGCACCTTTGTCGCCCCAGGTCACACCTCTCATCACGCCCAAGGGCATACCCCTTATCATGCACCTTTGTCGCCCCAGGTCACACCGCTTACCACGCCCAAGGTCATACCCCTTATCATGCACCTTTGTCGCCCCAGGTCACACCTCTTACCACGCCTAAGGTCATACCCCTTATCATGCACCTTTGTCGCCCCAGGTCACACCTCTTACCACGCCCAAGGTCATACCCCTTATCATGCACCTTTGTCGCTCCAGGTCACACCTCTTACGACGCATCTCCATAACGCTTTATTAGATCTCTAATCGAACGTTAACTTATGTTGACTTTATAACCTTTCTCGCCTCTTATTATCAGGTTTGTTAAATTGTGATTAATATTTCTTATGTAGACAATATTCGGCAGTGTTAAACAATTTCGGAAGTGGGTAGATTCTTTCAGAAATTTAAAACTGCTATAAAATATTCAAACCCATAATAGTCACGAATCACGAATGGTACACCTATATTCTACGCAAGGAACAGGTGCTGAAAATCTGTGTGCCTAGCGGAAGAAGATATGGATTTGCAAAATATGTGAATCGCATTCGAAATAAATTCACATAAGGGAAATGTTAAGGAAAACCTTCCGATCTAAAAAATACAATTAAATGGTTAGATCATATCGAACAAATAACATCTTCAGACAATTTCACTCCAGTGAGCAGCGTTTCAATCTTCTAGACACGGAATATAGCTTTGGGGAAAGTAAGTGCTCTACATCAGTTCATGACATAAGCGTCTCCTTCATGATGATAAATTATAGATTATGTTTTGTATTACTCATTGGCCTTAGGGAGCCGCCAGATATGTTCTAAATAAAACTAATCTGTCAAACGGCTGAAAACAAATCAGAACCCATCTGAATTGCTCGGGGTATCACAGCATATATGCACATGATACCTAGATCATTTGTCTTCCACTTTTAATTTGACGGACAAATATGGTGACGATCGATGTTAATCATGACAGATATTCTACACCCAAACAACGAAAGATAACCTCACTTAGGCTTATCGGATAGTAATGTGCATCATGACGTCTTTGTAGACTCCGCGTTGACTCCGTTGACAAATATTGCAAATCAAATGAGATTGGATATCGAGTCAATTGCCTACAGATGCTTTTATCTTCATCTACATAACTGAAATATTGTGTCGTATTTCCGATGATGGAATCATTTAACCTTTAAAAACCTCCATGAGACAGGCGTAAAGATTTATAGACATGAAATGGGAGCCATGACACTCGAGGTTCATTCGCAGTTCATTCTCACTCTTCAATATTGCGATACATCAGAGCTGAAAAATATAATAATAATAATAAAAAGGGTAAAACATGTTTTGACCGAGTCGAGCACTTTCGAGGATATAGTCTAACTTGATGTAGATAATCTGTCACTCGGTAGGCTCAATTCACACTTGTTTCAAGAAAAACGACCAGCCTGTGAGGCGGGGGAGGGGTGGGGGCTGAAATTGTGCAGTATGGCTCTCCCAACCAAATGTTCTACCGTATGTCCGGAACGATAAAATATTGACAGCCCAGGGACTTATCATATTGGGGTCATTTTGAGCCTATTAACATAACCTCTGAGCAGAGAGTCACGAGTAAATTCAAATGGCGACCACGTGGAGAACCAGAAAAGTGATGTTTTCGTCATTTAGCTTCAAAATTCCTTTTTCTTTACAAGGAAAAGTGGACAAAAAATATTTTATTTCACATCAGATTGTCATTTACTATTTTATCATGCATATTTTTGCGAAGAAAACATAAATTCGAAAAATTGACTCTTTTAAAAAGAAGCTTTGTACCCCTCAGCCTATAAGGCTGTGGGGTCTTGTCGTCGGCAAGTACGTCCGGTCTGTCGTCCGGTCGTCTGGTCGTCTTCCCTTGTATGTGTTGTAATTCAACAATTCTTGTGACCGGTCTAGAAGCCAAACCGTTGCTTCTAGTGACTTCAAATTTGGTATACAGGATTGTTAGGTGGTCAGTCACAAGCCTATGGAATTTGGGTAATTTGTGATGAATTTTGCTGTTTCCATGGCAACGTCACGGAAAATTCGTCAACAATTCTTGTGACCGGTCTAGAAGCCAAACTGGTGCTTCTAGAGACTTCAAATTTGGTATGCAAGATTGTTGAATCTGGACCCTATTAGTTGGAAACTTTGACGGCCATTTTTAATTTATGCGAAACCGTCACAGCTTTCTCGTTACCAAGATATCTTTAGAACGACTTACCCTAGGCACACCAAACTTTCCGTGCACACCCATATGCTCGTGGCCCAGAACCCTATTGAATCTGGACCCGATTGGGTGGAAACTTTGGCGGCCATCTTTAATTTATGCGAAACCATGAATCTTGTGTATCTCGGAAACCATTTCGCTGTTCATTGTGAAACTGGGTATAGATTATCGATACAACTTGCCGTGCACATCCATATGCTCGTGACCCAGAACTCTATTGAAGGTGGACCCGATTGGGTGGAAACTTTGGCGGCCACCTTTAATTTATGCGAAACCATGAATCTTGTATATCTCGGAAACCATTTCGCTGTTCAGTGTGAAACTTGATATAGATTATCAATACATCAAGAAACTTTAAAGGAATGACCAAACCAGTTTCCCTGATTGGGTGAAAGCCTTGGCGGCCATCTTTAATTTATGCAGAATCTTTAATGATGTATTTCTCTGATACCATTGAAGTATTCTATACGAAACTTCGATACAGCATCGATGTATCAAGAGACTTGCAATGAATAACCACATCAGTTCTTCTGAGAGGCGGGAAGGATGGCTGGCCAATTTTTAATTTTTATGCAAAATCGTTAATGATCTCTGTCTGATACCGATGTAAAATTTGGTAAACATCATGGATGCATCAAGAGACTTATGATGAATGACAGAACTGGTTTCTCTGATTGGGTGGAAATCTTGGCGGCCATCTTTAATTTATGCAAAATTTTAATGATGTATATCTGATACCATATTTGTGCTTCATATGAAACTACAAATCATCGATACATCAAGAAACTTACAATTAATGACAACCAATTTCTCTGATTAGGTGAAAAACTTTATTGCCGTCTTTAATTTATGCAAAATCTATACCTCTGTACTGTTCAAGCATTTGATGCAAGACTTTGTATATATCATCAGTACATCAAGAGACTAAAAATGAATGACTGAACCGTTTTCTCTGATTGGATGGAAACCTTGGCAGCCGTTTTCAATTTATGTAAAATCATTGATGATCTATATATCCTTTGATACTGTTCAAGTGTTTAGTATGCTTATACGTCATAGATACATCAAGAGACAAGTAATGACTGCCGGTTTCTCTGATTGGACGGTAAACTTTGCCGCCATTTCTGATTGCAAGTTTTTTGATAATCTGTATATTTGTCACTTGACTGCATGGTGTTCCTGATATTGTCAAAGTAGTGCAGGCATGGTTCAAATTGAATAGATTGTGAATGGCTTGCACCCAGAGCCGAGGCGTTTTAGATGCGCAGCTTCGTATCCCTATCAAAACTCTATATTACTTGGCTCCCACTGAAAATCAGAAGACTTTCATTATTATTCAGATTATTATTAGGGTTCAAAGCAAGAATGGCTTGAAGCCTTTTGTTTTTGTTCAGAATATTTTTCGCACGTGATATGTCAAATTATTTATTATAGTTCTCCAATTCATCCAACATCCCACACTGAAGTTATCACATTTCAATCTTTTACAAGCCACTGCTAAAGCATCTTCTGCATTCAACCAAATCTTTCAGGCATTTACATGTGCATTTTCCATTCATTCTGTACCAATATATCACTGACTAAAACTGTCTGGCTGAGGGGTTGTTGCACCTTTTAGGTGCTGCCTCATGTTAAAGCTGCGTCTTTGATTTGCTCTACATTTTCCGGCAGAGCTTGACTGAAGGGTGTAATGGGGTAGGTTTCAGTCGCGTTAGATCAAGGGGCAAGAAAATCCTCTGCAGGATAGGTCCCGAAAGACCCAGGCCAGGTAAGTTTAATAGAGTGAGTTGCGCACGTATCAAATGGGGCATCCGCAGCTTCCCGTTGTCGAGAGATCGGGGATTTTTTGATGAGTTATGACCCGATTGAAATCTTAAATCTCTACTTTAAGAGTCACACGATGAAATACGACCTTTTTCGTGAAGCTAAAACGACTTTAACCGTGCAAGATGAAAGGACATCGGCGATACTACGAGAGAAGAGAACAGAATCGTACCTTACCATGTATTCTTTCAGTCAGGCGTTTATATGGCCTGCCCATAGCACACAAACGGATGTTTTATGACGGTCAGTTTGCTCACCTGCCTCTGATGGTCCTCAGCAGCTTCATTTAATCCTACCAGCCCTGGCAGGTCCCCCACTAATACAATTTCTGTCCAATCTGAGGAACAACACAAAATCAGTGAGGGCTTAATGTCCTTGACTCTGTAGTTTATCTTATTGAGGTCGTTTAGAGCCTATTTACCTATCCTCCCGAGTAGAGGAGCATCGGTAAATTCACAATGGCGGCTATGTTGGGTCACCAGAAAACTATTTTATTTCAAAATGCTTTCTGGGAAAATGACGTCATTGCGACGTCACCAGAAGGGCTATCTTGGATTTTCGTACATTTTCTGATAAAGCTTTACCCAAGGATATTGTTTCAGATCCCTATGTCAGGGGGAAAAAAGGGAATTTAGGGAGGGGGCCCAGGCCCGTATATGTCCCAAAACCCAAGGCCTAATAAGGTTGATATGAGGAAAATGGGAGGAATACTGCTGTAATTACTGGTGTCTATAATGACATTGAATAATATGGACCTGAGTGAACAGACACGAAAAATCGACCAAAATGCCTTTTTAAAAAGCAGCTTTTGAAGCTGTATCTTGAATTTGTCTTGCAGTTTCAGGTAGAGCTTGACCAAACGGGTTACACGGCGATGGAGTGCCCAAGTACATCAATTCATCCACATCCAGAAGTCTACTAGACTGGGTATCTTAGCCTGGATGAACATGTGCGCCGTTACATGAAGCCTAGAATATATTCTAGTTAAGGTTCCACGCTGTTATGCTGAGACCCATATAGCTACCCTACATATAAGGAGAAAACTGAATGGTAGACCATAGATCTAACTGCTGTATAATATATCAGAACTTTTTCTATAACACAAAATTAAAGTTCAGTTTCGTGAAGTTTCTCAACTGGATTCGATTGGAAGAGTTTGTAGTCTAGGTTAGCTCAGACGACATGTACCAGACTAGGGTCAACTGTAATTTTCAGCATCTTATTCTGTATATTAAAATCAGTAATGCCAGTGATTGTCTCTTTGTGTTTTAATAATATATGCAATATTGACATCGCAGGGTCAGGGTTTTTAAATAAGGGCTTATCCCATCGAGAAGACTGACTTCATAAGAGTGGACTGTCATCAAGTTATTTTTGCAGTGGACTAAAATTGACACCAAACATCAAACAGCTGCGAATGAATTTCCAAACGCAAAGCCTATAATTAACTGAATATCATCTAACAATGAATCTTTTAATCTGTTAGATATTGCCACCAGAGCGCTAGACAAATCAACGCTATTTGTAAATATAGCTACCGTACATAGAACAAGCAAATAATGTGAAAACTCACGTCAGCATTGATGACGTCAATCGCATATCAACATTGCTGCAAGATAAATGAGAATACTCTCACTTAGCAAGATTAGGATATTTGCGGATTTTAGACCAATCACGTTAATCTGCACTCAAAAATGTTAGAAACACCGGATACGAGTTGTGGTTCTGATAATATGGAAGGTCTGTTAACGTCATCAAATTACTTAAACTGTGTCAATTGAGGAAAGTAATGCCATCAGGACGTGAGAGAAAAATTGAAGACGTTTAAATTGACTGATTTATTATCTTCTGGAGAATTAAACGGATAACCCCTATCCAATCGCAAATGTCAGATTATTGATTGAGAACAAGTGGAGCATTGCTATTTCAGTCCAGGTCAAATATCTCGTCTAAATATATGACGCATGATTCTCCAGGCGATGGTAGTGTCTTGTTACGGGATTACAGAATATACCTTTACATCTGTAGCATCCGTTGAAGTGATTAATGATTCGATAATTTGTTATGGAATCCTAAGACATAGTTTCCCTTGTACTCTTGAGATAGTAACAAGTCAAAAACTCAAATCAGTGAGTCGACATCAAATAACAAAATTCAAATATGGCGTATGTTATTTGCATCCCTGACTATTCTCATTGTGTCATTTGAACAAGTCGTCGAACTATTTGCTGACTTCAATTAAGATTGTCTTCAATTTGCTGTTCACGATCGTGAGAATTATGCCGCCCTTTAGTCTTTCCAAGGTAGACTGAATTAATAATATGCCTGATGATACCCGAATCCACAGCCTTTATCTGGTATTCTTGGTCCTCTGTCCAGTGATGGGGCGGGATCCGGCGATGGGTTTCTCTAAATAGAATATCATCAGTGTAGCTTATCTCTGTGCTCACCCTCACATCAGCACCCTAAGTCATTCTGTTCAATCGCAAACACCGAACAGCGCATGTCAGCTGAACGACTATCGTCTGGCTGACATGCGCTCTTCGGAGTTTGCGATTGAACAGAATAGCACTTCCGCCTGTACGGGTTGTATTGGTTTGTGCGGTCGTCGTTAAAGTAATGTTTTTACCTTGGAAAGTGAAGCCAATGTAATTTTATCGCCGTAGATAAGCATTTTGGATTATACCAGAGCGCTGCCGACAGCGAGGTAAGACAGATACGTGTTCATTTGGACTGGACGAAGACGTCTTTTCCATCCGTTGAACTTGGCGCCATTTTCTCGAAAAAAGTTGCGAGACCTTGATAGAGACTAGGGTTGGGGGTGGAACATAGAACGGTAGACAGAAGTACCTGTGCTTCCATACTGAACTCCTATGTACTTTTTCAACAGCATTTTGAGTTAGTAGGTTTCAACTGCAGTGAGTTCTCCATTGTCCAGACGCTCCAAAAGCTCCTGTCAACAGCGATCCCCTATTTGATACACTTGAACCGTCCCATCTTCGTCGTACTGAACAGCAATCCCTTGGGCGTTGATATCAACCACTGTGACAATGGCCAGCTTTGTTTCTGGAGCCAAGTATTAAATATCTTCTGATCTGTAATTGCAAAGCTGAAGAGGAACTGAGGTCCTGAACTATTATCGGAAACAGCAGCTCTCCCTATTGCCAGCCCGAGAGAGAAATACCTGTTCCAGGTATCACGTGCCTTTGCACAGCTGATTACACGTTTCGCAAGTGCTACTAACTGCTTTTGATACAGTACTAAATTGAGTGGGTAAGTGGGTTAGGGATTAACGTCGCGTTCAGCATCATTTCGGCCATATAGCGACAATACAACTAACTACGATATGATTAGCTGGACATGGTACACTAAATTGATTTCAAAGGTTGTCCTACCCCTTTCAGATTAAGTGCCACGTGACCTTCTCCATTGGTATGTAATCTCGTATGTGCTTTCTCGGTAAAAGTGAAAAGAGAATTTGTCATGTGTTTTAAGTGAATCAAATCAGCTTTTGATTGTCTAAACATCTGAGATCAGCTGCACAGTTTATTCAGCAATCCAGTCCAGTTTCAAAAATCAGTTCATCTCCAAACCAGTTGATCATCTCCAAATCTGTTGATAATCTCCAAATAAGTTTGCCGGAGTTCAATAAACAACAATCCAATCGGACTCCATACGCGGTGCTCGTCTTTCTGTCATCAGCAGCTTGGTCTTCAATTCCAACGCTTTTTTATGGGTGTGGGCGGGAGAAATATATGACGCCAAATGTGGTGTGGTGGTCCACATTAAATGTACGAACACCACCAACAGAGCATCGCATAGAGGTGGTTTACTCGTCATATCACCAAAAACCCTTATAAGTGCGGAATAATAAAATAAATTGATATCCACACACGACTGTAGTTTGAATGGCAATGAAATCGGTCTATATGAATTTATCTCGGATTTCGAAACATACTGCAGTCAGGAGTATTCAATCATTATATCCAAAATTAAGGATTCTTCGCCTTTGATACGCCCGTCGTGAGACGAGACCGTATAATGTGAAAGCGATTTCTGTCCGTCTTCTTTTCCTCTGTTAACCTTTCGTTTTCGTGCGTTGTCTTCAGTTCAGGTGAAACTTTGGCTATATCTTTCCTATGGAGCAATGAAAAACTCTATTCTAAGACCAAAAGGCCAAAAGTGAAAATCTGCCCGAAAAATCGACCTTTAAAAAAGCAGATTTTTAAAGCTACATCTTGGATTTGTCTGACATTTTCTGGTAGAGCTTGACCGCAGGGTGTAGTGTGGTAGGTTTCATCCCCGTCAGATCAAGGGACAAGAAAATCCTCTCGCTGGATGGGTCCCAAAAGACTCAGGCCAGGTAAGTTTAAAGGAAAGGTTCAGGTATGGTAAAGCTATATTTCAACTGAAAGAGCTAGTCAAATTGTATTCAACTGTATTTTTTTTTTAATTTTTGGAATTTATTTTAACACAGAAATAGTTAACCAAATGCTGTGATACCGTCAGATTTACCAAACTCCAGGAAAGTGCCATTGTATTGTCACTTGACTTATTTTAACCAATAGAAGTAAAACTAAGTAAAACAGTGTGACGTAAGCGGAAGGCAGAACATATGGAGGCAGCATGAAGCTGTGTGTGTTATGGTGCAAGTTTGACGGTGTAAAAATTGGCAAGAATTACTTCAAATACTAAATAGCTCATACCATTTTCATTTCTAGTTGCCAGAGCGCGGCTTTGTTCGCTCTCCCAACAGCGAAGACACTCGATCTCTCCCGTAAACCGTCGATGAGAGCAGCGTGTGCACCGACACCATACATGTACTAAATTTTCCACGCGGGCTTCTGTCTTCATTACGTGGCCTGTCTCGCTTTAGAGCTGCTATCATCTCCGCAGCTCTGATCTCCGTATCTGAGCGTTTCGGCTCGAATTGGTAGCCCTGAAGACCAAACACAGCTTCCTCGTCGCTTTCACCGCTGGACTCGGAACTGCCGCTCGTCGACATGATTTCACTCAATTTCGACTGAAGACTCCGTGCTTCACGAAAATTACCCGAACAGACAGAAGGGTTCCAAGCCTTTTCCCTACGTCATATCCGCCTTCTGGATACGGTACTATGGCGGCACTCTGTCTCTGCGAGTTCGCTGTTTTAAAATGATTAGTACTCCTTCAAAAAAATTTTTAAAATGAGAAAATATATCTTTTGGATTTAATTTGGTGAGCTGTAATAATATGTATCAAAGGCAACCAAACCCGAACTTTTTCCTTTAATAGGGTGAGTTGCGCACGTATCAAATGGGGCACACCCAGCTTCCCGTTGTCGAGAGATCGAGGATACTTTTGATGAGTTATGACCCGGTTGAAAACTTAAATCTCCACTTTAATAGTTTGACGATGAAATACGACCTTTTTCGTGAGGCTAAAACGACTTTGACCGTGTAAGATGAAAGAGCATCGGCGATACTATGAGAGAGAGAGCGAGAGAGGCGAACAGAATCGTACCTTACCCTGTATACTTTCAATCAGGCGATTATATGGCCTGCTCATAGCACACGAACGGATGTTGTATGACGGTCAGTTTGCTCACCTGCCTCTGATGGTCCTCAGCAGCTTCATTTAATCCTACCAGCCCTGGCAGGTCTCCCACTAATACAAGTTCTGCCCAATCTCAGGAACAACACAAAATCAGTGAGGGCTTAAAGTCCTTAACTTTGTAGTTTATCGTATTGAGATCGTTTTGAGCCTATTTATCTATTCTCCCGAGTAGAGGATCACCGGTAAATTCACAATGGCGGCAATGTTGGGTAACCAGAAAACTATTTTATTTCAGAATGCCTAAAAACGCTTTCTGGAAAAATGACGTCTTAACTGAATATCATCTAACATTTAATCTTTTAATCTGTTAGATATGGTCACCAGAGCGGTAGACAAATCAGTGTTATTTGTGAGTATAGCTACCCGACATAGAACAAGCAAATAAGAGAGAGAGAATTAAGGTTTAACGTTCCGTTCAGCAATATTTCAGCTATATATGTTGATGTTATTAACTGTGCGTAATTGTTTTTATGTATATTTTTTTCTTCAATTTCTATGTAATTTTAGTTGAGTTTAAAATATGCACGATCTTAGGTATATTCAGTTTTATAATTCAAGTGCTTATAACATGTATGTATGCCGTTAATATCTATACCTGAGTGTTTAAAGCTGACTGTAAATCAGTTTATTAATATTTATATGTCTGTGCTGTCGGAGCCTGTGAATGGGACTTGTTCCCGTAGGTTATCCTTTGAAATAAATAAAAATAAATATATAGCGACGATAAAACAAAATTCTAAGTATTCAAGTTAAAAACTAAGTAATCCAACAAATTAAGACTTACACAAACCAGTTTCTCTCAAATAACCTAAGACACATGAAAACTCACGTCAGCATTAATGCTGTCAATCGCATATCAACGTTGTTGCCAGCTGAATGGGAATACTCTCACTTAGCAAGATTAGAATATCTGCGGATTTTAGACCAATCACTTTAATCTGCACTCAAAACTGTTTAAAATACCGGATATGAGTTGTGTTTCTGGTAATATGGAAGGTCTGTTAACGTCATCAAATTACTTAAACTGCGTCAACTGAGGAAAGTAATGTCATCAGGATGTGAAAGAAATATTGAAGACGTTTAAATTGATTGATTTATTATCCTCTGGATATTTAAACAGATTACCCCTATCCAATCGCAAATGTCAAATTATTGAGAACAAGTCAAACATTGCTATTTCAGTCCAGGTCAAATGGCTTGTCTAAATATATGACGCATGATTCTGCAGGCAATGAAAGTATCTTGTTACGGTGTTACAGAATATACGTTTAAATCTGTAGCTTCCGTTGAAATGAGTAATGATTCGATAATTCGTGTCATTATGGAATCCTAAGGCTTAGTTTCTTTGTATTGTTGTGATATATAGTAACAAAAACACGAATTAGTAAGTCGACATCAAATAACAGAATTGGAATATGATGTATGTTATTTGCATCCCTGACTATTCTCATTGTGCCATTTGGACTCCAACCAGTCATCGAACTGTTGATGACTTCAGTAAGAATTCAAATTAAGATTATCTTTAATTTGCTGTTCGCAAAATTATCTGACTCTGGCTCACTAATACATATGTACAGACGTGCGTCAAGCGTCCAATTGCAATACCTGTCGTGTTCGATTCAAAAACCAGAGTTTAAAAACAGAGAGTTGTCAACAGAGAATAGTGTTTTATCGTTTCCGTATTAAGTTTTTTCGCCCAGTCGTGAAATTTTCGAGAGAATAATGAAAAAATACAATGTAAGTTTGAGACTCGCCACATTCGTTTTAATCGTCCTTTTATACGGTTATATTTTTGTACCGTTTTCTGTGTCATGTCCAATTATGATAGGTTAAGGAAGACAACTCCTGATAGCACGATATAGGCTGACTCGGCTTGACAGCTCTATAGAAATAACATGCATGTGAATAGGAGAGTCGTTTTGTAAACAAAATTTCCCTCAAAAATTCACGAAGACAAATTGTATCCAGAATGGGTCACGTTCTATTGTTATTTATCGTGAGAATTATTCCGTCATTTAGTATTTCCAGGGTAGACTGAATTAATAACATGCATGATGATGGTGGTGCGGGATCCGGCGATGGCTTTCTCTAAATAGAATATCATCAATGGAGCGTGTCTTGTGTTCACCCTCATATCAGCACCCTAAGTCGTCACCTTCCATACTTCTTAATTCCTATGTGCGTTTCCAGCATAATTTTTAGATAGTATGTTTGAAATGGATTGAGTTCTCCATTGTCCAGACGCTCCAAACGCTCCTGTCTCCAACAGCAATCCTCTACTTGATACTCGTGAACCTTCCCATCTTCGTCGTACTGGACAGCAATCCCTTGGGCGTTGATGTCAACCACTGTCATAAAGACCAGCCTTGTTTCTGGAACCAGGTAAATTTCTTCTGAGCTGTAAATCCATACTTAAAGAGGAACTGAGTTCGGAAACATCAGCTCTCACTATTGCCAGCCCGAGTGAGAAATGTCTGTTCCAGGTATCACTCGCCTTTGCAAAGCCTGATTACACGTTTCTCAAGTGCTACTAAATGCTCTTGATAGAGTACTAAATTGATTTCATAGGTTGTCCTAACCCTTCCAGCTAAAGTGTCACGTGCCCTTCTTCTTTCGTATATAATCTTTCTCTCGGTAAAAGTGAAAAGAGTATTTTTCACGTGCTTTCAAGTGAATCAAATCAGAATTTGATTGTCTAAACATTTGAGATCAGCTCCGCAGTTCATTCAGCAGTTTGTCCAGTTTCAAATCAGTTCATCTCCAAATCGGTTGATCATCTCCAAATCGGTTTATAATCTCCAAATCAGTATGTCGGAGTTCAATAAACAACAATCCAGTCGGACTCCATACGCGGTGCTCGTCTATGTCATTTAACTTCTGTCATCATCTTAGAAGTGCGCTTGGTCTTCAGTTCCAAAGTTTTTTTCATGGGGGTAGGGGTAGGGTGGGTAGTGGGTGGGGGTAGGGTAGGGTAGAAGTCTATGACGCCAAAGGTGGTGTGGTGGTCCACATTAAATATACGAAACGCCACCAACAGAGTATCGTATAGAGGTTCTTTAATCGTCCTATCAGCAAAAACCCTCATAAGTATGGAACAATAAAATAAATTGATATACACACACAACTGTAGTTTGAAGTCATTATATTAAATCATTATATCCGAAGTCAGGGATTATTCGCCTTTGATACGCCAGTCGTTAGACGAGATCGTATAACGTGAAAGCGGTTTCTGTCCGTCGTCTATCCCTCTGTTAACCTTTCGTTTTTTGTGCGTTGTCTTCATTTAAAGGTCCAGGTGAAAACTTTGGATGTACCTTTTATATGGAGCAATGAAAAACTCTATTCAACTTAAGATAAGCCAAAGGTCAAGGTCACTGTCGTTGGAAAGAAATCGAATTTGACAATGAAAAATAAAACCGATAATGCACAGTCTTTCTCAATAAACTGATCGATAACCAGTTACATGTGAGTCTGAATTACAAAAACCTATACCTAATATCCTACGAAAGATATCACACGTCATTAGAATTTGGCCTTGAAAGTATTGGTCAGGGTCGGCCAACTTGTATATAATTCTGGTCCATCACCAGTAGTAAGAATTTGGAAAGCCCAGCTATAATTTCAAAACATATCTCATTAACGAAAATGCGACCTATATAAAATAGGTCAAGGTCGGCCAATGTGTATATGCTTCTTACCCATCACCAGTGACATATGGATTTGGAATGTCCAACTATAGCCCTGTAAATCATGGTGTATTAACAGCAATTTGACCTTGATACAACAGGACAATTTGAATAGGCCAGTTGCATATGTATTGTAGCATACATTTGGAGAGCCAAGCCATGATCTGTGGAAATATTGCGATAACTAGAATTCAGTCAAATTGGAAAGGCCTCCAGGCAATACACAGTTGCATAAGTAGTTTAAATTTGTAGAACTTAGATGTAATCCTTGCATATGTTCTATGAATTTGGAAAACCTGGCTATAATCTCTCAAGAGATATTGTGTTAACAAGCAAGGTCGACAGGCAGACGGAAAGCGGACAACAGACCCAACGGAGTTCCGCCGGAGCAAAACTTAACAACTAACACATAAATGTGAAATACAGCTTGATACTAAATGTCGGAATATGCTATCAAACTGCTCCAGAACGCGTCGATTTGCATCGGAAAATTCTGAAAATTTTCCAGAAGGGAGGTCTCCATAAGTCCTTAAAAATAGAAATCGAGGCATGAACCCACCGTCTTGCATTCAAAATTTGACAAATTCCCGTCAGGGGCAGGCCCATGTCGTCCAAGCCTTTCAGTCGTGAATTGAGTTCCACATCTAACAACTTTTACGTACGTTCATCCGAAAATGCTGTCAAAATACGCCAGAGAGCACCGTTTTACATTCAGATTTAAAAATAATCTCGATAATCGGAAGGACTCTGTCCCGATTTGGTCTAGAGTTTAGTATTTCAGTCCGTATAATGGATCCTAGATTAGTTCCGCCTAAAGTATCTTTGTATACATTTATGCACCACTCTAGGCCTACATAGTAAATCTGAGAATATGACATTTTTTTTCTTTTAGCAGACCCAATACCTTCTAAAGCCAATAATATGGCGTTTGCTTCTGCACTGAATATCGAACTTTTACATGGTAGTCGACAGGTTTTAGTTTTGGAACTAAAGATAGTAGCACATGCTACTGTCTCACCATCTTTAGTTGTAATGTTCTCTCAATATTGTGTATACATTTTCTACTGCACGAAATGTTGAAATCGTCTAAAAATAGTGAACCATCAATTGATTTATTCAAAACTTCCGCCAAGCTGTTGATCCTGATACTAAACAGAGTAGTAGACAAAATACTGCCCTGTGCAATACCTTGATCTTGGTCGAAATGATCAGACATGGTAGTACCCAACCGAACTTGGAATTGTCTATCATTCAAAAAGTTGGATATTTCCATGTAGTATCATAGGCTTTATCTAAATCAAAAAAGATGGAAACTGCATATTCATTCTTGGCGAAAGCATTCTTGACATAGGAATCTAAGCTGACTAAATGGTCAATGGTACTTCTATTTTTATGAAAACTAGCTTGAATATCAGTGAGTTACTTTTCAGTTTCTAGGTATCAAACAAGGCGATCATTTATCATGCGTTCCATTGTTTCCGTCATTCATAATTCAGCCGTCGTCCATTAAAGAATATCCGCGTTCATAATTCAAAGACCTATTCCATATTCCATATAACAGTATTAGCACCAAATTCAAAAAGACAATCATAGTATACATAAACATAGGCTAGTTTCCTACAAGAGAGAAGCGGTCAACAGTTTTCAGTGATGCCGACAAGACATCATGATGTTCCAAAAATATAACATCCGTATCGCTGATCAGTATTCTTAATCCGTAATAATCGTTGTAAAGTCGAATGTATCTCAGTCACGCTTTGATTGTGTCTGTTCATATGACCACCATGAGGATCTTGAAGTACATGGGTTCATACGGACCCTAGCCCCGGGTTAAGCGGAATTAGACACAAGTTACGAAACGTAACGCCATAGATCTTGGGATATGTATCGCCAAATTTGAGAAACTTTGAGTGGAGGCGCTTGGTGGAATAGCCCTGTTTTATAAGTTTCTGCAACAATGTTTTGTGACGGTGATTTAAATCGTGACATTTAACACAGGATATAGCAAATGCTACTAGGCCAGATATGTGTACGCCATATGCAGGTCCCACTGGAATATTACTGTCCAGAAAGGGATAGTTTACGATGTCGAAATTGTCATAAAGTCGACGAGAGAGAATGCCCGCTTCATTTTTATAGAGATATAGATCTGAATATGATGTGCCTGTAGGGCTGTCTGTAGTTTCCTTCAAATCCAGTGAAGGTGGATATATATCCTTCAATGCGTCCTTTATATAGCGATTGTCCACAGCGGGAAGATCGTCTATATAGCGTTTGCTGAATGAGAAGGAACGGGCTTTGAATGGATCGGTTTGAATAAGCGCCTGCATATAGTCATATTCATAAGAGAACAGATACAGGTCAGCCAACAGGGGTGCACAATTAGTACCCATTGGAATACCTATATGCTGCTGATAGATTGTGTTGCCAAATTTCACATAGATATTTTAATGAGATATTCAAGCAACTCTATAAACAAAGAAACATCCCATGAATGATATCTCTTGTATGTAGTACAGCTAAAGAATGCTTTATGGCTTCCGACATTAATTTATCTACGATCAGTTTTCTTGAACACAGATACTATTAATGAACTTAGACGGTCAATAAGGTTCTGATGAGGGATTGTAGTATAGAGTCTCGAGAAATCCCATGTGGATACATGTCTGTACGGTATGTGACCTTGAGCATCAAGTTCGTGCGTAAGACATTTTGAGTTTTTCAATATCCACATACATTCAACGCCAGAGTTTTTAAAAATAGTGGCGCAATACCTTTCCCAAAATGCTTTTACCTCCTGAAGGGCCCTCGTCAATAGGGTTGAAAGAAGCTTGGTGGTGCAGCTTCTAGAACCAGCTATGAATCTAGCTTTGTATGGTGATTTATGCATTTTGTGAGTCCAGTATACTTTTGGTATGTCGTTATGATTGGTTGGAAGACAAATACCTCATTCCCTGAGAAACGTTTTGTGATTATTAAATAAATCTTCCAGAGTAAATGAAGTTTGGGAGTAAGTAGACGTATTTGATGATATGTCTACACTCAATTCTTTAACCAGCACCTAGTAATAGTAATATTTACATATGAATATTATATTATTTGGCGCTTTGTCTGCTGGGACTATGACGAATTTACTCTGGAGATTTGCTAGAACTTCTTGTGAATTGAGGTTTCTCAGTACTTGTTTTGCTTGGGGAAGAGTACTTCTGTCAATACGGCGGATTGTTTCAACGACCTTGCACTTGGTGAGGTCCAGCCAATCAGCGAGTACTGTAGGTTCAACTTTTTCTCGCTTAGACCAATCAATAACGTACTATTCCAATGCAGACAGGACTATCTTCTGGTCGGCCTTCAGATTTATTCTTAAATTATTCTTCAGATAATTACCAGGGTCTGTATGGTTACGGCCAGGCTTTAGTACTGGTATAACGATGGCATTATGCCATGACGGTGGAAAGTCTTCTCTTGTCCAAAGTCGTAATAGTGCGTAATAGAATTTCTAGAGAAAATTCAGGTAGATGTTTCCAAAGATAATGGATATTATCAGTTCCTCAATTGTAAACATAGCGTTATAGCCTTCTTGGTTACCGGAGGGGAATTTACTTTCATTTTTCACTTCTCTTTTCTGGAAACTTTGAAATTTATGTATATAATTATCTGACGAAGAGTTTTTGGCAATTGTTTCACCTAGGTTATTTGCAATCTCTAATCTGTCAGTTAACACCTGATTTCCATAGTTGAGATGATGAACACTAGACTTGGAGTTTTTACCTTTTATTCTTTGGATCATATTCCAAACTTTTGTTATAGGATTATGTGTATTGATCTTAGAAATTTTTCCAAGAATCTCGTTTGTTCTGTGTCGTGGTTCTACGAGCTTTGGCTCTGGTTACTCTGAGATCTTTCAAATTTTCAGAATTTGGATGTCGGCGGAAACACCGTTCAGCTTTCTTCCTACGTTTCTTTGCTTCTTTGCAGTCATCATTAAACCATGGTTTTTTTAATATATGCAACTCCCGAAGATGTGAGTATGGTTTGGTTAGCAATTTCAATTAGCATATGTGACAATAACTGTATAGCATCTGGAACATCAGCAAAAGAAACTGCTTGTAGTTCTTGTGAACAAAGCTTTTCGAATTCTGATCAATTTTCTTTTTTGAAATTATACCTTGTTAAAGGGGGTCATCAGCTGAATGAACAGCTTTTAAAACAGAACAGACCAAGTAAATTCTTCGAGTATAGGAAGGTCGCAAAGTGATATATCTAATGATGAATAGATTTCATGAGCTGTGGAAAATATGTATAAGAATCATCATTAAAACTACACAAAGAATTATTTGCTACTCAAGTCTAAATTTTCAAAAATATCCGGGGGAGCATACCACTCTACCAAAGTTCTTTGAGGTAAATGTATTCCATCAAAATGCACCTGGTAGTACTATTTTCCTAAATTTAGATTTAAAAACTCTCAGAAATATATGTTCCACTTAAAACAATCGTTCATATTTTTACTTCAGTAGATAAATATATTTCCCAAAAGTCGGAAATATGCTGTAAAAATGTGTCAGAACGCGTCATTTCACGTTTAAATTTTCAAAAGTTCTCCACTTCGACGGTAATCGACCCCCCATTTAGAATCCAGCCTACAGGCTTGGACAATACCTTTCAGTCAAAATTGGATGTGAGGTAAAATCAATAGACTTATTCTTCGCCATCGTAATTCACATCTCTGAACTGTAATGTATTATCAACATAACAATTGTCAATGATTTACTGATTTTTCGGACACCGTGACCTTGACCTTTGAAATCTTCGCCACATCTTTGCCACATGTTTAAGGTATATCCAAAGTTTGGTACCAATCCATGACGTGCAACTGGAGACCGCACGAACAACAAAAGAAAACAAACTGATAGACGGAGAGAACTCTCTATCTGTCGCATTATACGATCTCGTCTCATGACCGGCGTATAAAAGGTGAAGAATATAGTGCGAAATTGTCTCCTCTCGGCTTTCATATTAAAAAGAATTGCAAGGTGAATATTAGCATTTGAAGATAGTCCTCAACGGTGAATTTAGGTCGACAGCAAACTTTGGTTAAAGGAGAACGATATTTGTTCAATGGCTTGAACGGCTTCGTGCGTCAACCATTTTTCCATGTGTTAGTTCTCGTCTCCCACGCGACGACGTGGAAAAACGTTGGGAATCGGCTTCCGGCGGATTTATGGCACAGGACCAAATTATGGCTAATAGTTGTTTAACAGAGAGCTTCACTAAACAGTATAAACACTACACCAATAAGGGAGATCAAATACTATTTATACGCTTCAATACGGTATTCATGTACATGCACCAGATTTGGCTTACTTATTGCGATGATTTCTCATTTGCTGATCTTGAATTATATGCTATGCATTTTCCGACACTGTGACCTACAATGTGACAGACTGATTTTCCTTTGGATTTTAGGCGGGGGGGTTGGTTGTGAAACTGCATCAGTAACCGTGTACGTTCTTGGTCACAGTTTTTCCGATGATTATTCACGCATTGGGCATTGGATTGCAAGGAACTTTCGCAAACGGAAATATGCTATAGCCACTTGATATGATTATTGACTCGTCCCGGAATAGAATATTTCTAAAGTTGCTGAAAAGTAGGTTTTGGATTTGGAATTTCTGACATCTGTCACGTAATGAAAACACACCAGTATGCATCCACACATCCATACTGTGTAAACCTTGTTTTCAAGGATATTCTTGGCCATGCATTTTCCCATTGTTGTTCCGTTGTTATCACAGATAACAAATGTTTCTATTTTAATCACAAAGGGTCTATGTTCACACAGACCCAGTAGTTGGATTACAAAGGGCTCGTGGCACCATTAACGTGCTAAATTAGATGTGATTGGGTTGAAGAATGTACCGGCCCAAAGAACACAACAACATTGGAAACACGTTGACATTAGGCTTCACGCGAACGCTGTATGACATTTCCCTTTTGTAATAAAAGTTGGAATGAGGTCAGGCGATTTTATCGACCAAATGTCGACGTTGAATAAACGTTTCCATAAAAAAATTTGACTAATGTTGAAATACATCGACACTATTTAAACCAGATGGTCATTTTTCAAAAGTTTATTCAATGGGCAAAACATCCGGCATATAGCGTTGGCGTGAAACCTAAGAACAACGTATAGTATAGGTGTATTATTTGAGGATATACTGAATTAATCTGTACGAACATCATGTAGGCCTAGATTTAGGCAAAAAAGTATGATATTTCTGGTCAAAAGTCGACGACATTTTTGTGTATGTGTCTGTGTGTTTTTTCTTAATTCTGTGAGAGCCCAGGTTTATGATAGTGAAATCCGGTAACTCATAGTTACGTCATGCCGTGAAATTGTAACAGTCATTTTCCAATACTGTTCCCACATTCACACTCCGCGAGACTCGCTTCTTCGAGAAGAGTCTCACGGGTAAATAGTAGCCATCCCCTCAAAATGGAGGGGGAGGGCGGGGCGGGGGGGGGGGGGGATCAGGCGCTTATGAGTTTCCGTGTATGATCTTCCGACCAAATCATCATTAACTGCTTCCATCAAATGACGGCGCTGAAATGCACACACTAGACTCTTCGTAATATTTTTAAGCTACCTGACGTACCTGACATATAATGAGTGATAACTGTTTGTAAAACCGCGAGAAAATGGCAACTATTTTTACACAATCAACTGCGAAACGGATCCATATAGAGTTATCACTCTTGTGTAAACGTTCACCCGACGAAACACCAACTCTTTATTATTTTAATTTCTGGGTTATGAGGAATAGATTCTTTGCGAACGTTCTGCGTTGTCGTTGTATCCAGTAAGGTTCATAAACTGATTACAAAAATTAGCTCACTAATCGCTCGAATAATTAACACGGCCGCTGTTATTTTTGATGAAATCCCACTGATAAGACCACGCTTTGTCGCTATGAGTATATGAGGGGATCAAATTGCTTACGTTGGTATCGTGAAAACACCATGCAAATGTTTGAAACTTAAAATTGAATGAACGGGAAAAAATCCTTGGATCGATAATGCAAGAGGGAGCCTCGCTGTCGGCATGGCTCCCCTTACGTGAAAGTCCTGATACGGATCACGACGGTATGACTGTACGGCATGACTCTCAGAATGACTATACCCACAGTCTTTTCAAACATTGAATATCACGTTACAGTAAATATCGGTCACGTAAGACGACGTGAAAGTACGGCATTTCAAATAGCGACATAAGGGCAGGTGGTCCATCATTGTTCGATTTGCTTATATGTCAAGCAATCGTCTGTGTTAAGTCACGTTGAAAAGCGGTATCTCAGCTTACATGAACTATATCCCCATCACAGGCGAATTCAAGTTTGGTAACTCTTGCCAGATTCGCAAATACAACAAACAGGGGGTAAATATTGCTGTACAATATAAACGGTTGAAAAAATACTCATGCATGCACACAGCCTCATGTTGGGTAGTCCGAGATTACCGTGATTCTTCAGTCACACGACGGATAAATTCTGACAGATTGTGTCTGGGGTTCTCTCTCAAAATGCGCAAACAATCTGTCAGAAATTATCCATCGCGCTGCTGAAGGGCAAAGGAATCTCGGACTAGATGTTGTGTACATGCTGTTGACTACAGTACAGTCCTAATTGGTTTGATAATACAGATATCAATGGCGTCGGAACCGGCGATGGGGTAGGGGGCCGGGCCCCCCCACTTTTGATTTAGGGGGCGGGGGGGGGGCCGAATATCTTTGGGGCCCCCCCCACTTTTCGGCAGTCCTAACTGATCATGTCCCCACATAAAAATTACAGATAAAAATTATAAGATAAGTCAAACGGAGTCAGGCATATTCTTCAATATCGAAGCGTGTATATGCGAAACAAATGTGAAAATAGAACCATAAATCTATATGCATTGTGTTCAGATTTATTTCCGGGAAAACGCGTAACACGCATCTCCAGCAACATGATACCCCGGAGCTTCCGGGACCTAGGCAGCCTCGGGACCCTCGCCTGTCAGGTTGTGAGGATCGCTTATTTTAGCTTTGCATAAATGAATCGGTATCATATTGGTTCTAATGTTCCATGATGTAAAGGTCATCGTTTTTTTTATGTGTTAAATATAACTAGAAAGTCAAATGCATTCAGGCATGAAATGTGATTTTTCGTGCTTATAAATGCGAAACAAACGTGAAAATAGAACCATAAATCTGCATACATTATGTTCGAATTTATTTCCGGGAAAACGCTCAGAACGCATCTAAGGCGATGTAGGACCCCGGAGCTTGCGGGGCATAGACGGCCCCTGGACCATCGCCTGTTGGGCTGTGAGGATTTCCTTGCTTTATCTTGATGTCAATGAATCGTATCGGTAGGCATATTCGTTCCCCTCCAAGAACTAAAAGTCATCGTTTTGTATGTTTTGAATATAACTAGAAAGTCAAATGGATGCAGGCATGAGGTGCGATGTTTTCAATATCGATGCGTGCTTATAATTGGGGAAAAAATAGTGAAAATGAATCATGAATCTGCATGCAATATGATCAGTTTTATTTCCGGAAAAACGCTCAGAACGCATCTCCGGCGATTTAGGACTCCGGAGCTTCCGGGGCCTAGGCGGCCCCTGGACCCTCGCCTGTTGGGCTGTGAAGATTCCCTTGTTTTATCTTTGTGTGAATGAATCGTATCGGTAGGCATATTGGTTTCCCTTCCAAGAACTAAAAATCATAGTTTTGTATGTTTTGAATATAACTAGAAAGTCAAATGGATGCAGGCATGACGTGCGATGTTTTCAATATCGATGCGTGCTTATAATTGGGGAAAAATCGTGAAAATAGAACCATAAATATGCAGTATGATCAGTTTTATTTCCGGGAAAACGCTCAGAACGCATCTCCGGCGATCTGGGACCCCGGAGCTTCCGGGGCCTAGGCGGCCCCTGGACCCTCGCCTGTTGGGCTGTCATACTGGGCCCCCCCCTCCCCCCACTTTCAATTACGTTCCGACGCCACTGGATATAAATACTGACAGGGCGCTTCCGACTGCTTACTTCTCTTTAGTCCTGCGATAAATAGATATCACCTGTTTGCCCTTCTGGATCACGCACATCTCGTAACGCGATATTTTACAGTAAAATTATTCTGTAGACAGAGGGCCTGTAACAACAACAAATTCCATTGGACTTTAAGGTAAACAGTATGTTTGACATTTGTATATCATCAATTTCAAATTAATTGATGTTCACTTGATAAAGGCTCCGGCAAGAAGGTTTAAAGCTCGTGCATTAAATTGCGTTACCTTGGAGAAGCTCAGAGTTTCTGGTATTACAATACAATTATTTTCGCGTTACCTGCCCGCGTTCCGTTACAGATGGTATATTTCGATTTCCACAGGTACGTATGTTCATTTACAACCTTTTTTCACTTCCGGTACAACGCGCATGCGCCCAAAACAATAGCCCGCAATTATGTTTCGAAGTTTGCGTGATCGCGAACGGCCGTGACAGAAAGCACTGTAGATGTTGAAATGTTCGCGGTTGAAGTCAAATATTCTGAGTACAAGTTCAATTTTGATTCGATCAGCTGGGTCCCTCAGTTTTATCTAGAGAGATCTACTATTTTCAGTAATCGTCGTGTATCTACATCAGATTGTGTATCAACTGTATCAACAAATGAGTCCCGAAATACTTCACATGAATCTATTGTTTTTGCATTTGTACCGATATGATTTATCCTGAAACCTGAAACCCGTTTCTCGCCTTCATGCCATATGCAAGGACCTACTGTTAAAAGTCGGTCACAATATCTTTTGTGTGTGCTAAACTCAATAGAACACTAACATAATTCACGTTATATTGCCTAGATGGTCCCAAAATAACACTGGACCCACATAGACAGAATTCGCGGACAATAGAGTTGTCGTCATTACAATCCCAGAATAATTCCTTCATATTAAGAAAGTTAAGTCGATCGGACTTCATTATTTACCACTGTATGTCTACACATGTCATTACCACGTTCCCTAGTTCCGGAAACCTTATTTTGGATGGCAAAAATATAACAACTTTCGATTGCCTGTGTTCATCCAGCCTTTCCTCCGCGATGTTAACTGGATGTCACGCTACTTCACCCGTCATACTCGAGTCGCTATGTTTACAAACGAGTCAGTTTCAATTTATGCTCCTCTTAGCAGCGGATCACTATCTTGAAATTGTTCAGAGCTCTTTCACTGCTGAACGAGAGCTGTAACATTCACGCCATCATTTCGCTGTATGTCGCATCCAATTAATCCCAGGAAAGTAAAACACACTCTTACCAATAACGTCTCGGTCGCATTGAGGACAGCAATCTC
Organism: Hanleya hanleyi; assembly: GCA_036873755.1. Lineage (NCBI taxonomy): Eukaryota > Metazoa > Mollusca > Polyplacophora > Lepidopleurida > Hanleyidae > Hanleya > Hanleya hanleyi. Next base: position 5,659 of record JAVTVY010030525.1, on the reverse strand, counting down.
ATTATTTCCGAATTGGCGGAACGTATAGCCCCAAAAAGTCACCCGTGGGGAGCGTATGGCGATAATGCAGTGAGCCGGCAACGAAATGGCGCCTTTGATAATCGAGCGATTCTGCCGCATTTTATTGCAAAAAGAAGTTAATTTTAACCATTAGAATATTACATTCAAATTATACAAAAGTATTTCTATGTTTAGTTGAGTATCGTTTGGCCTCAGTAGTTGGTGTCGTTGGGTGACACGGTCAACCTCACAGGGCGCATCCATGCTGGTGAGAAGTAGCGCCAAAAATTAATTGTGCGCATGTGCGAACGCGATCCCGTTTCAGCTCCCAGAAATCCGCTAGGCAAAGAGGTAATTTGTAGGTCACAAACCTCCATCGAAGTTTCTGGGTGTAACATTATTATCAGGACTTGACTTCCGGCGAACGTTGATTGGCCATTACACCTGATTGGGCCAGAAATGGTCCGCTGCTTATTTTAAAATGTTTCTGTAATATTTGACTCTGAAATATATCAAAACCACCTTTTCACATTTTAATCGGAAAAAAACCTGGGTCAGTTTGATTGGCCACTTCCGAAAGTTGCCGTAATGGTTTCGGGCTGGATGACCCTAATTCTGGTGGTCTTATTTCGAAAAAATGGTGGGGAATGTATGCTGAAGTTTCCATATGTTTGAGCGGAAAGGCCAGGCTACCTGGTTTGGTGGGTCATTTGTTGCGGCGAATATTAGAGAATATAGTTTTCTAAAGATGTGCTTTGCCAATTTACTACATATTAAGTAAGGTGATTATTTGGTGCTTTGTGACCTCAACAGCTAGTGAATTCTGGGGCTAGATTGACAAGGACAGCTAAATTGTCATGCTCACCAGGTGACGCACAACATACCATTGCATTTAATAAGGAGAGCATACTTGTACTTATACTTGGGCCAATCTGCTGTTTCTGCCTCAGACGAAAACAAGGAAAGTGAGTACTCGCGCAAATTAAAAAAAAAATACAAAATATTTCTTTCCAATTTTACCTCTAAATTATGCCTCGTTGGGTTTATAAGATGTGCTTAAGTCGTTTTCACTCGAGCATATCAATATACGTGCTGATATACTTCTTTAGACTCATACATGGGTTCAGTAGTAGTATACAAAGCTGAAATTCCCGCTCTTTTATGCAAATGAGATGACGTCATCGATGACGTCACGGATCTCTCAGCCAATCAGAAGCGAGTATTTCAAATCCGTCACAGAGCTCTCGTCCAATCAGAAGCGAGTATTTCAAATTGACCAAAAAGCTACCTCCAATCCAGGAGAGTTCCAAATTTGCATATCACGTGACCCAGGTCAAAGATGTATTCCTCCGCGGTGATGCGGTCATGTTTGGCGGTGATTCGGTCTCGGGAAAAAGCTTCCGCGGAGAAAAAGTAGTCCCTAGATAAAATGGTCCGATGGGGTCGAGTAAGGTATCAAAGTGAAGCTTATGTGAAGGGGCATCTGATGGACTGGGTGTGGGGTTGACATATCGGCATTCTGCGCATGCGCGGTGGCCGAAGGGTATGGAAATAGCCGTTTCGAGATGTAGGGGAGCCCCTAGTGGACCGATGGGGTCGAGTGAGGTATCAAAGTGAAGCTTATGTGAAGGGGCATCTAATGGACTGGGTGTGGGGTTGAAATAGCGGCAATCTGCGCATGCGCGGTGGCCCAAGGGTATGCAAATAGCCGTGTTGGAGCTAGGGGAGCCCCTAATGGTTCAATGGGGTCGAGTGAGGTATCAAAGTGAAGCCTAGGTGAAGGGGTATTTGCTGGCTGGGTGGGTGCATGTAAAATTTTTCCTGAAAAAAAAAAATACGGAACACGGACTTTATCGAAAAACCTGGGAAAATGCCTATATGGGGTATGAGGGTATATAGGTCGCCGGGCTTAACGGGGCTTGTCTATCAATAGAGTTATCTCCCCCTAGTTCCAGGGTGGGTGTATGTAAAAATTTTCCTGAAAAAATACGGAATACGGACTTTATCCTAAATTACGGGAAAATGCCTATATGGGGTATGGGGGAGGTATAGGACCATCCTGGGAAACGTACTTCTATACATTTGCGGTAGGGTTGTGGGGTCTCGTTTTACTCGTCTCGTCATTTAGAACATGATAAGAAGTGTCCCGGAGCGAAACGATGAAATTTTTGAAAAAAGTCACCGAGCCCCATATAGGCCCATACTGGGAGTATTAGGATCGATGTTTGTCCCCCTGGGAAACGTACTTCTATACATTTGCGGTAGGGTTGTGGGGTCTCGTTTTACTCGTCTCGTCATTTACAACATGATAGGAAGTGTCCCCGTGCGAATCGGTGAAATTTTTGAAAAAAGTCACCGAACCCCATATAGTCCCATACTGAGGGTATAGGATCAATGTTTGTCCCCTGGGAAACGTACTTCTATACATTTGCGGTAGGGTTGTGGGGTCTCGTTTTACTCGTCTCGTCATTTAGAACATGATAGGAAGTGTTGCGGAGCGAATCGGTGAAATTTTTGAAAAAAGTCACCAAGGCCTGGGTAGGCCCATAGGCCTATACTGCATGGCTATGGGTGTATAGGGCCATACAGGGTGGACATGTTGGAGTCTAGGTGAGTCCCTAATGGTCCAATGGGGTCGAGTGAGGTCTTATTTTGAAGCTCTCGTGGAGGAGCACTTGACTACACTAATGGTTCGTCCGTGTTCAATAGTCTGCGCATGCGCAGTCTGGCCGTAGTATGGAAAACAGGCATTTTGGGTGCTATGTAGGGGTGTGTTTGGGTTAGAGATGAGCTAATCACGGTTCGAATGGGTCGTGTGAGGTGTCAAAGTGAAGCTTGTGTGGGGTAGAGTCAGAATGGTGTGTTTTGAATGCATGTCGCGTTAATCTGCGCATGCGCAGTTGGTTGTAGTAAGTAAAGTGGCCATTTTGGGGCAGTGAAGGAAGGTATTTGGGGTCGAGATGGGCTATTCACGGTTCGAATGCGTCCTGGAAGGTGTCATCTGGTAGTTTTCGGGGTGTACATTCCGATTTGAGGGATGTTCGCGTCATCTGTGACGTCATCGGTGACGTCATCGGTGACGTCATCGGTACGAGTAGTAGCGAAAGTGGCCATTTTCGGTCAGTACATGAAGGTATTTGGGGTCGAGATGGGCTATTCACGTTTCGAATGCGTCCTGGAAGGTGTCATCTTGTAGTTCTCGGGGTGTACATTCCGATTTAAGGGATGTCCGCGTCATCTGTGACATCATCAGTGACGTCATCAGTACGAGTAGTAGCGAAAGGGGGCATTTTGGGTGCTATGTAGGGGGGTGTTTGGGGTAGAGAGGCACCATCCTTGGTTCGAATGGGTCGTGGAGGGTGTCAAAGTGAAGCTTGTGTGGGGTAGAGTCAGAATGGCGTATTTTTGAATGCAAGTCGCGTCAATCTGCGCATGCGCAGTTGGTTGTAGTAAGTAAAGTGGCCATTTTGGGGCAGTACATGAAGGTATTTGGGGTCGAGATGGGCTATTCACGGTTCGAATGCGTCCTGGAAGGTGTCATGTTGTTGCTCTCGGGGTGTACATCTTCATTTTAGGGATGTCCGCGTCATCTGTGACGTCATCGGTGACGTCATCAGTACGAGTAGTAGCGAAAGTGGACATTTTGGGGCAGTACATGAAGGTATTTGGGGTCGAGATGGGCTATTCACGGTCCGAATGCGTCGTGTGAAGTGTCATGTTGTTGCTCTCGGGGTGTACATTCCGATTTGAGGGATGTCCGCGTCATCTGTGACGTCATTGATGACGTCATCGGTACGAGTAGTAGCGAAAGTGGACATTTTCGGGCAGTACATGAAGGTATTTGGGGTCGAGATGGGCTATCCTTATTCCGAATGCGTCGTGTGAGGTGTCATTTTGTAGTTCTCGGGGTGTTCATTCCGAGTTGAGGCATGTCCGCGTCAGCTGTGACGTCATTGTTGACGTCATCAGTACGAGTAGTAGCGAAAGTGGACATTTTCGGGCAGTACAGGAAGGTATTTGGGGTCGAGATGGGCTATTCACGGTTCGAATGCGTCCTGGAAGGTGTCATCTTGTAGTTCTCGGGGTGTACATACCGATTTGAGGGATGTTCCCGTCATCTGTGACGTCATCAGTGACGTCATCGGTACGAGTAGTAGCGAAAGTGACCATTTTGGGGCAGTGAAGGAAGGTATTTGGGGTCGAGATGGGCTATTCACGGTTCGAATGCGTCCTGGAAGGTGTCATCTTGTAGTTCTCGGGGTGTACATTCCGATTTGAGGGATGTTCCAGTCATCTGTGACGTCATCAGTGACGTCATCGGTACGAGTAGTAGCGAAAGTGGCCATTTTCGGGCAGTACATGAAGGTATTTGGGGTCGAGATGGGCTATTCACGTTCGAATGCGTCGTGTGTGGTGTCATCTTGTAGCAACGTCCGCCAACGCCAAGCTCAACGCTTCAACGCCCTGGTGAATTAGCCCAAAAGCTCTGATTTTCATGGAATTGTCATTAATTCATTGGAAATGCAGTGACACCCGTCAACGCTCATATATTACGCCTTAACGCTCTAGCATAACACCATGATATAGACCGGACAGAGAACAACAACAGCAACAACAACAATGATCACACATAAGAGAACAACAACAACAAGAAGTTTTTTTCATATAGTTTATTCTCCCCAATGTTACATCATACCCACGTTGGGGGAGCCGCGTTGGGTATATTTACAATTCAATAATATTCTTGTCCAATCAGAGGCCACCATTTGCATCTGTCATATTCGTTCCTGTCCGTTAGATGTATTCTCGGCTACTCTTGTCCAATCAGAAGTCGCCATTTCAGAAAGTTCCATCTTCGGCCATGTTCGCTCTGAACCGTTTGTTCTAATCGTCATAATTCATTGGAAATGCAGTGACACCCGTCAACGCTCATAGTTACGCCTTAACGCTCTAGCATAACACCATGATATAGACCGGACAGAGAACAACAACAGCAACAACAACAATGATCACACATAAGAGAACAACAACAACAAGAAGTTTTTTTTCATATAGTTTATTCTCCCCAATGTTACATCATACCCACGTTGGGGGAGCCGCGTTGGGTATATTTACAATTCAAGAATATTCTTGTCAAATCAGAGGCCACCATTTGCATCTGTCATATTCGTTCCTGTCCGTTAGATGTATTCTCGGCTACTCTTGTCCAATCAGAAGTCGCCATTTCAGAAAGTTCCATCTTCGGCCATGTTCGCTCTGAACCGTTTGTTCTAATCGTCATCGGACAGGCCAGGATACCATTGAGGAAATATATCCCCAGATAGTTGTTTGCGCATTCTGGGTATCTATCAGTGCATGGGTGAATACTTTCATCCGATGGGGGTGGTGGGTCAGTTTAACCACGAAGAACGTAACATTGGTGACCCTCTCCACTATCCACTTAGTGTTGGGACGCTGTTCATAGGCCCATTCTAAGGGATCCACAGTGTCCAGTTGGGTCAGCATCGTCTCCAGCGACGCCCGATTGGTGATTGTGAAAGGATGGTCGTACACTGGGTTGATGGCACTGGAATAGAAATAGCACAATTCACGCGTCATCTTATGGCATAAGATGTACCCAAATGCTACATTTAATGTGAAGGACGTAGGTTGGTCATTG
>JAVTVY010030524.1:0-12914 GCA_036873755.1 Hanleya hanleyi | reverse complement strand
TATACAATGGTATAAGGCACCTGTATACAATGGTATAAGGCACCTGTATACAATGGTATAAGGCACCTGTATACAATGGTATAAGATGGCAGCGAATTTGCTCAACAATTTGCCGAATTTTGAAGACGTGGATGTATTATATGTGGGCACAAGAACTCCCTATGGATATTTCCCAGCAGATGGAAAGTAAGCTACTTCCCGTGAATAAAAAAACACGTTAAAATATTAAATGCCCTTGTTAGGGCACGTGAAACAAACACGTAAAAATATAAATTTCTCCGAAAGAGAACTTCTAAATAATAGCACATGAATTTGAAAGCACAGATTGTCCCACATTTTCCTCTCTTTTTTTAAAACTGCATTCATCCAAATAAACAATCCCTGGCCAAATATCAAATGTCCTTATGAGGACAAATCTCTCTATATACACACACACAGGATTTATTTTGTTTTTCCCCATTCATTAATTAATTAATTTAATATGACAGTCCAAGGGTATAATGGACTTTATTTGATAAAAGTTGGGAATAGCCCCATTAATTTAATATTACACAGTGCCAAGATAACGATCCCGGTATGCAAGGGGAATTTATTTTGATAAGAGTGGGGCATTTATTTTGAACGAACACAGGGGTGTGATTCTCGTGTTAAATTATTTTGTGCTTTGCTAGAAGTTCTCCCTTTCGGAACAGCTGGGTGGTTTTAAAAAAAACCGTTGGAATATATGTAATATAGCCATATTACATCGTTGTTGACAAGGTCTGTTGTCTTCTTCTCTGAGCGCACACAGGACACGTCAAAGGAAGCAATTGACAAACTATCGGTTTATTCGCTTCTGCACACGATGGTATCTTAGCGTGGTAGTTGATGCAGCTTTCACACATACCCTGGTGCCCACAAGGAAATATAGCGAACTTGGAAAATGGATTCGCGCATTCTACACAATGGATATACAAATCTCTTTGCCGTTCTGTGGTCCGTCCGACTGTTGTTGTTGTTAATGTCCATACATAATTGATTTCGTCTTGGATTTGTTTTTCTGGGCTTATTTTCCTGTCTCTTAGCCTCTTTGTTCTCACATCTTTTCTGTTTTTCCTGTCTTGATGTGGCCTATTTCTCCTCAATCTGGTATCTTTTCTCTTTTCTCCGGCGTCTGGCCTCAGCCTTCTTAAATCTTTTTTCTTTTGTTGTTGTTGTTCTTCTCCGGAATCATAGGAAAATTGTAACATCTCGTCTATATCATCAATTTCATCTGGTGCTTGTTGTTGTTGTTCTCCGGAATGATAGGAGGCATTTGAATCGGTTCCATCTTCTGTCGTCTCTGGTTCTGGGGGTTTTAACATGGTTTGTAACATCTCGTCTATACCATCAAAACTTTGGTATACATCTGGAGTAACATCCGGTGTGGTTGTTGTCAAGGCGAAGAAATTATCCAGCGGCGATGTTTCTGGAGGATGTTCACAATGAGTTGGTGCAGGGTAGTTCTGGGGTTCAGGTAAAGGTGAGAATAAGTGGTTGATTATATCATATAATGGGGGTTCATCGTGTACCAAATTCATGATACTGTCGAAGCGTTGTACTTGATTATCATGATTTGTGAACAAATCTGATGTGTTGTCAATATCCATGAGTTGAGCCAAGGGTAAATCCATGACTGGGCACTCAGATTAATTGTGAATAATTAAAAAATGTGGTATTTATAGTGTAAGACACGTGCGCACGCGCAGCGAAAACACTCTGGTTGTATCGTGTGCTACGCTGCTGAAGAAAAAATATATGTGTGTTTGTTTAACAATTATAAACAGCTTTTCATTTTACAATAAATGTCAGGGCACTTGTAAATTTTATTACAAGTTAAACTCAGGCAATTCATTAGTGTTATATTTAAAAATTTAACAACCTAACGCTAGAATATATGATTATTTTATTAATTTTTAGGCATTTTAAAAATCATAAAGTTAGTGTACGGTAGTCTAAAACCCAGGTACATTGGAAATAATTTAATTTTCCTGGCTAAAAAAAAATACGTGTACACTATGGATTAGTCTTATCATAATTCCGAGAAAATTGTAACGGATTTATGGAAAAAAAATAGGAAATTTTTATGCTTGAACAATGATAACAAAAGCACACTCATATACAGTGAGCATAGCTTGCACTCATTCACCCTTGGCGGCCATGCATATCTTGTACTCATTGACACTTGGCGGCCATTTTGTACCCACCTCCCACATCATGACACTTGGCGGCCATTTTGTACCCACCTCCCACATCTTGCACTGACTCACACTGGCGGCCATCTTGTACCCACCTCCCACAGCCCACTAAAAGTATAAATACGTGTATATTGTGACATTTATTCACCCATACAATCATGAATTCAACAAGACGTGCGCTGTTTACACATCACCCCGCTAGGGACCCGAGAAATGGCGCTACAGAACACAGAGAGCTGGTTAGCGTTCAGGAAAATGATGGAATGATGGTAACCACCAGTTTTCAAAGGGAATTGGAAAACGAAACAACCATCTTAACACGCAGTACAGAAGAATTAGAACAACTCCGGCGAACTGTCGAAGAAAATGCACAATTGGAAAGACTAAGGGATGAACATGACGCAGAAATAAGCACGATGGAAACCATACAAGAACCTGATAATGACTCAACTGATGAGGAACTACAAGATGAACTGCCATGGTTAAATAGTAGACGTGGGCCAACGACAACGCCTGGTGAAATTCCAATGATTTCAACTACCGCCGAAACTCCGCCACAACAATGCTGTGGGTGTGAAGCCGAGATAACTCGCCTGAACAACTTGATTAATGGACTGAAAGAAGACATGATTAAAATGGACGAGGAGATTCACAGACAATACGAACAACTGGATAAAGAGCAGAAAATATCACGCTGTAGCATATGTACAGATGACGAAAGCGAGTTTGCTGTTTTACCATGCGGTCATTTATGCCTATGTGCGGGTTGTTGGGTGACACTGACGTGTGTAGGAGACATGTGCCATTGCACTGAGGCCGGCGAGAACCATCTGAAAATAAAATGTCCAATTTGCCGGAAACATGTAGGAGGGATAAAGAAAATCTACCGTGCCTAAGTGTGGTGGTGTAACACTAACGGACCTTTTCAGGGCCAACCATCTTCCCCGGAAGAGGAAACTTCTAAAAGCACAAAAATTAACATCAGACCCCATCATTGTTATCCCCAAAGAAAAAAAAATTCAATTTTTTCAATTTTTTAACAATTAAATATTGAAAAAACGGAAAAAGGGGGATTAGAAGGGGGGGGGGGACAAGGGGGAGGGAAGGTTGATGGCATGGCCAAATTTTTTTTTTTTATTTTAAAAACAAGGAAAAAAAGATTAAAATGGAACCCAAAAAAACTTTTTCATTTTCTATGTTTTTTAACAATTAAATATTGAAAACAAGGCAGGGAAAAAGGGGGCGGGGTCGGGAGGAGGGAAGGTTGATGGAACAGCCAATCTAGGGAAGCCCCTAATGGGCCAATGGGGACGAGTGAGGTATCAAAGTGAAGCTTAGGTGAAGGGGCATCTGACGCACTGGGTATGGGATTGAACTATCACCCTTCTGCGCATGCGCGGCAGTGAAGGGGTATAAAAATAGCCTTTTTGGAGCTGGGGATAGCCAAAAAATTTTTTTCTGCTAGATATTCATTGGTACGTGATACTTTTGATAAGGTTGAAGGGCTATCTAATGGACTGGGTGGAAGGTTGAATTAGGGTGATTCTGCGCATGCGCGACGGCCTAAAGGTATGAAAATACACGTATTGGAACTAGGGAACAAAAGAATGAACACTAAGCATTTTTTGTAATTTTCGTCTACTATTTTTTATTAACACAAATAGAATGAACGTATTCACAAGGGTATTGAATTTAATACAATTATATCTGAATATTGAATGACAAATAGAATGAACGTATTCACAAGGGTATTGAATTTAATACAATTATATCTGAATATTGAATGTTTTAATACAATTATACGCTCTCAAACCACTTCAATGAAGGTGTATGGTAATAAATGTTCTGTTCAACACTTGTTCTCAATAATTCGCCATCAAGACTTGTTTGAATTCATCATCGGCTTTCCGTCCTTGGTGCACGTAAATGTATGTTATAATTTCTTCACGTGGAATTTTGGACAGGCAAGCCGCTTCAACTCCCAGGGCAATTTCCGTCTCCGTCACGGCCTCCAGTGCTTCAGTGATCATTGCGTATGAAGGTACTGCAGTGTGCTGTGGAATTTTAGGTCTGATGAGCTGCAAGACTGTATCGATGTACTTGAGGTAAATATAGTGAGACACCTGGTAGACCAGAGCTGAACCAATGGAACTTGCGAGACTCTGTAACTTCCGCCAGGCTGTTAATTTGAAAGTGACACCCTGAGGACAAGGTACGAGCTGTTGCGTATCTAACTGCATACGCAATTTACGAATATGAACGAGCAGCTCATCGTTGTAATAAGCACAGCTCACATAAATGTCGTCACCCACATGAAATTTCGCTTCATCACGCCCGTCGTCGCGAATAACTGCATCGATGGCGTAATCAAGGGTCTGCAGTTTTTGCCAGCTCTCTAAGTTCAGGGCAATATGCTTACCGGGTTTGTCGCCAAAGCCCGCCGCATTCAAATGCAATTCTGCGTCTTTCACACTCACTGTCAAATAAGGTGAGAGCTCCCAAATGTCCCTGTGGGCTGCCTGGTAAGCTTGCTGGATCAGATTATTAATCTCCTGGACAGACAGAGGAAGTTCTACCTCTTGTTTCACAGGCACTTGCTGGGATACAACTACTGACTCAGGTATAACTAACGGTGTTAGTCAGGGGCGTTTGGAGCGTGAAACGCGTTTGGCCGGTGTAGTACTCGCCTCTGGGGTAGTGTACGCACGTTTGCTAGCTGTAGTACGCTGTTCGGTAGTGGTATCCATCGCTAAGATATCTTCATCTTGTATAACGTCGGCTTCAAGTAGATCCGCTAGTTCGTCATTTCCCGTGATCTTCAACCCCGCCACGAAGGCTAGAAATGCATAGGGGCTAGAGCGCAGTACACCATCGATGAGGGCTGTGTTTTGGGCTGAAGAAGTTTTCTCCGCCATGATTTCGTCGACACGCTGTTGGAGGAGTATGTTTCTATCCATAAGGATATAACATATTTCTTCTACACGCTGCATCTCATCAATAAGACGAACACGGTACTTTGCAAACCTCTCTAAATATGATGATGACGCCATGACTATGGGCTCCAGGCTGATGAGCAACTGCTACGGTGTAAAAGTATTATTACAAGCGGCTAGGCAGGCAGGAGGACTGGCTGGCTGGCTGGCTGGCTGATCAAGTCAGGTCAGGTAAGTCAGATTGAATACACCCTTTCCCTAAAAATCAACTCCTTTTATACATTTTACTACTCGCGGCCATCTTGTACCCACCTCCCACATCATGACACTGGCGGCCATCTTGTACCCACCTCCCACATGGCGGCCATCTTGTACCCACCTCCCACATCTTCCACTGGCGGCCATCTTGTACCCACCTCCCACATCTTCCACTGGCGGCCATCTTGTACCCACCTCCCACATCTTCCACTGGCGGCCATCTTGTACCCACCTCCCACATGGCGGCCATCTTGTACCCACCTCCCACATGGTGGCCATCTTGTACCCACCTCCCACATCTCACTCACACTGGCGGCCATCTTGTACCCACCTCCCACATCATGACACTGGCGGCCATCTTGTACCCACCTCCCACATCATGACACTGGCGGCCATCTTGTACCCACCTCCCACATCTTCCACTGGCGGCCATCTTGTACCCACCTCCCACATCTCACTCACACTGGCGGCCATCTTGTACCCACCTCCCACATCATGACACTGGCGGCCATCTTGTACCCCCCTCCCACATCTTCCACTGGCGGCCATCTTGTACCCCCCTCCCACATCTCACTCACACTGGCGGCCATCTTGTACCCACCTCCCACATCTTCCACTGGCGGCCATCTTGTACCCACCTCCCACATCATGACACTCGCGGCCATCTTGTACCCACCTCCCACATGTTGCACTCACTGACACTGGCGGCCATCTTGTACCCACCTCCCACATCTTCCACTGGCGGCCATCTTGTACCCACCTCCCACACATCACGCATGCGCACACCACCCCAATACCGCCCCATTTTTTTTTTCTGCGCACACTTATGACGTCACACAAGGTTCTGCGCATGCGCAGTGAGGCGCTATTTCGCCAATTTACGTTATATATACTACTCTCCGCCATGTTGACGGTGGGAGGCGTGTGTGGCGTCGGCATGGTGATGAGCATGCAGAGTGCTGCGTGGAGTCCGTAACGGCCTTTGGTGATGGCAGCGTAATGATGTGGGCAGGCATTAGTACCACAGGCAAAACCGATCTGGTGCCTATTGAGGGAAACTTGAACGCCAATCGCTACGTTGCTGAAGTTCTCCGTCCACAGGTTTTGCCCTACGCTGGCGCCGTCGGTGATGGATTTGTCTTCATGGAAGACTATGCCCATCCACATCGGTCAAGGGTTGTAAAACTTGAGCGGGTGCAGTGGCCCGCCAGTTCTCCGGATCTCAACCCCATCAAACATCTGTCGGATCAGTTGAAGCAAGCGGTCTATCGTCGAGTTGGGATGGAGTCCGATCTTGATGATGTGAGACGCATGCTTCAGGAGGAGTAGTTAGCCATCCCGCAAAATCCGATCACACGCCTCATCAACAAGATGCGAGCTCCTTGTCGGAATGTGGTACAGTGTCGTGGTGGTTACTCGCGATGTTATCGATTACTGACCATAGAGACACCCAGTGAAAATGTTGAATGTGTGATGAAATGAACATTTGCCATTGGAAATTCTGGTTGAATCTGTTTGTGTAATTTTCAAAATCCGACCTAGTTCCAGATTGCGCATGCTCATTAGAGCACAACTTCACCTACAGGATAATCCTTGATACAAACTTCTTCTTATGGACACGTATCTCGGAAATGCCATATCAGGATTTTATAGGAGGATATCGGATGTACATAGACAAAGAATATGAGTACAGAGGAGGATGCCCGCAGGAAGACATGTATTCCTGTCGACAAATCCTCATTGTTAGCGTACATGACGAGGGTTCATGTAAATGTCTTTGTGATGTTCTTAACAAAGATCCATATTGCTGAATGCGACAGTAAACCTTAATTCTCTCTCTCTCTCCATATCAGGTTGTTGGGTCATGTGACTTCTTTTTAGGCCGTCAGATAATGATCCTATAATAAATAGCAAAACTAGTCATTGGACGCGATAATGACCGTTACTCTCTTACGAGAAACTATTTCTTCTTAATACAGTGTATCGGGGAAATTTCTAAATTTCGGCGGATAACGTCTTTCTGGGGAATTAGATTATTTCTGTGAATATATTTTTATTGTAGTTAAGGATTTATCCACAATCTACGCGCATCAGAACTCTAACAGTGTGATAACGCAAATGCCCTATCATAAATCTATGCAATATCCAAGGAAGGACAATGTGACTCGAGCGCACATTTCTGTTGATAAAGTCACGTTGGCTACATCTTCGACTCCAACAAATATTTGTGAGCTAATTGTGGTCATCGGTCGCTCGTCTCCATGTGTTACATTTCTATGTAGAATATCACCGTTTGTCGTGGTGATTGACGTGGTTACTGCAAAATTTTCCAGCTGAAAATCTTTCCACAATCGCAGCTTTCGATCACATTGGTGAGTACCCCTTGAGGCACTACATTATTCATTTATAATAGCTTCCAGCTTCCAGCTTCCATAAAGATAGAGCCATATGCAGGTCCCTCTGGTATATTACTGTCCAGATAGGGATAGTTTACGATGTCGAAATTGTGTATCATCTCTTTTGTCATCGTCATCTCATAGCCCATTTGTCATCTAGGATATTGTTCTTGTCTTGCCCACGTGAGACGTAGTTGGTGATGACACTGCGCTGTTGTGTTCTTCTTCGCTCACCTTCCTTGGCGGACGTTAACAAATCACTCGTGAGTACGGATTATTGAAAACCAGTGCGTGTGATAAACTGGGTTATATAGTGACGACAAGGAACGTTCACCAATGCGCCAGAATCAATTCTAAGTTAGAATAGTGTCGGATAGTGGCATTTTGGCAAACATACCACGGCGTTTGACACCAATAAGTGACGTTCGACGTTGAAATCTTAGGATAAAGAATCAACAACAGCAATATTCTCACAGACAGTCCTCAAAATCGAAAAGATAACCATTAAATAGTCTCGTTATCCCTTAGACCAGGGAGCTGAAACTTACTAAATTAAACCCTTGTGCCAAGTTCTACCAAACAATGTCAAAAAAATCAAGATAACCCAACAGATGACTTCACAGTGACGCCATTTTCCAAGGCTTTTTTCGGCCGATTTTTCGAACTTTTTATTTATGCAATTATCTTCGCAATAAATGCATTTACGTTAGTATTAATAATCTGATGGGAAATAAAATAGTTTGTGCCCTTTTATGCACTCAATGGCTCAAATTTTGAAGAAAAAGGGCGAAGACGTCAATTTCCTGGATTTTAGGATTTTATTAAATTCAATGTCATACATGCAGGCCGGTGGAACCGCTTACACGATTGATAACATTAAAATCTAGCATAAGGGCACTAAAAATATGCATATGAACTTAAAAACATACATATATACGAATACAAGCGTCCACTCCATGACCAAATATTCTGCCGTCGTCCATTTAAAGAATTCCGGCGTCCATAATTCAAAACCAAATTCATATAACAGCATAACATCATGTCAGACAGTAATAGCACTGCTATCGAGTTAAATAACACCCTTATCAATTTTCTTTTGAATGCGTTATAAGAATCAAAGATGTGTATAAAACTGCATTCATTACTTAAATTCTGACTCAAAGGTATAAAAACTGAATTTTCTCAGGCAAATCTAAAAATTACATGTCTTCGCAAATTGCGCTGCGGAGATTAAAAGCTATTTTTGAGGTGAGACTCGGTCAATCGAGTTTGCCGTGAACACAAGCGGAAGCTGTAAGTATTTGCGCCGCTTTTAGAATACAAGCGTCTAGTCCGTCATTCAATATTCCGAATTTCCGCGTCCACAATCCAAAGACCTAATTCATATAATAACATTAGTACAAAATAAAAAAGATAAACGATAGTATACATAAAACTAGGCTAATTTCCTGCAAGACTGAAGCGGTCAGCAGTTTTCAATGATGCCAGCAAGACCTCATGATGTTCCAAAAATATCAAACCCGTATCGCTGATCAGTATTCTTAATCCATATGATATACGTTGTAAAGTCGTTCTGTAGAGTATGATGTATCCCAGTCACGCTTTGATTGTGACTTTTCATATGAATACCATGAGAATCTTGAATTACATAGGTTCATACGACCCCTAGCCCCGGGTTAAGCGGAATTAGACACAAGTTACGAAACCTACCGCCATAGATCTTGCACGCTACGCACGTATTTTGCTATCAGCATGCGATATGTATCGTCAAATTTGAGTAACTTCGAACCCTGTTTTACAAGTTTCTGTAATAAAGTTTGTGACGTTCATTAAAATCGTCACATTTAACACATAATCTAGCAAATGCTACTTGACCAGATATGTATACGCCATATGCAGGTCCTTACTGTCCAGATAGGGATAGTTTACGATGTCGAAATTGTAATCAATTACAAAACAAATTTGAAAGAAAATGACTTAAACATTTATGTAAATTCAGATAATTCGGAGAAAGATAACTCTGGTCGGATTTGGTGCAGAAATACTATACAATATTCGCCTGTATCATTTCAAGTTTGTTAAAAGTTTTTCGTCAAGGAGAACATACCAGGTCACCGTACTCGAGAGTAGTTCTTACTAAGAGGTGTATATGCAAATAGCTGATGTCCTTGAATTATAAAGCTGACAGTGCATGCGTTTAATAAACCCAAGTAGTTTTAAGGATATACAAGTAGTTCTCGAAATATGCTATTCAAAGTTACGTTTGCAGGAAAGCCAGATACCAAGATCTTTCTTAATTGTCTTTCTGCTGATTAAGACAGTAGCAAAGAAATAGGTGTGCAAGAGATCACCCAACTTGTTTGTGAAATAAATTGTAATACATACATATTTTAACGTTCAGAGTGAGCCTTCATACCCTGCACCAGCCACAGATCCTTATGGGATCCTCCTGGAAGAGCTCGGCATCTCTGGGGATGAGATGGTATGAAACCTGAGGAACACCAGAGAATACATGACACAATATTGTTTTCTGCCCATTTACAGCCATCCCCTGTGTTTTCCCTCCTAAGTACGATCTACACAATTCAGCATATTAGCGTAAATTAAATGCTTTCAGTTTGTATAATAACAGTGGATGAGACACTGTGTCGAATGTTTTTTTCTTAAATCGGTATATACCGCATCAACTTGTGATTTGTCATTAAAGCACGAAAATAAGAAAAAGCAGTGAACCATATTAGGTATGGAAAAGTTTTTATATCGGCCAAACAGCCACGCTGTTCCTGACATATAATAGTAGTGACATGTTGGTCTATCCATTAATGAACAACTTTTGGAATCGTTTTGAAAAGATTTTAAAGATACAGGTCTATATTCCGATACGTTGTGCTTATTTCCACTATTTTTATAAATATTTTTGAATTCAGTGGGAGAAATACCAGAAGTAAGAGACCGGTTGATTACAAAGTCAGCCGGTCACAAAGTTCCTCCGAGCATTGCTCTAGTAATATCCCCGAAACTATCTATATTGTTGCCGTTCAAGAAAACACTTGAACCTATGGCAGAACCTATTCATACTATCAGCGGCGAAGTGGCAGCTCTTTCGTTAACACTGATCATGACCGTTGGAGCTTTGTTTAGTTTGCTGCTATTTACTATTTACGTAATTCTAGAAAGACGCACAATTTGAACCAATGGATGACTCAATATTAACCACATAATCCCTGTACTTTACCTTCTGCATTAGCTTGTCGCTTTCCTAAGTTCACGGAAAAGCAGCCGAGTCTTCAATTTTACCGCAACTGACATACACCCATAGATCTTGCGAGTTATTTTTTGTGACTGTACTAATTAAGCCATGGTATACCATACTGAAAATCGACGGGATTTTTTTCAGTTTCCCAAGTGACGCAGCTTCCTTTTTCGCTGAGAATAATACATCGTAGAAGAACTCGATGCTATCCTTCACTATTTTTATTGGTGAACTTCGATCCCTCAAATTTTCTGTCGTGTTCGAGATCATCTTTCCTTTTACTGATACATTCAAAATTATTTCTGGCTACCATAAGAATAACCCCACATCATTCCTTACATATTGCTTCACAGTAACGATCCCCACCCTGACATGACCGCCCTTTTGAATTTACCGATGATCCTCTGATAGAGGGGTGGGACCGGGTATGCAAACAGGCTCTAAATGATACGCTGCATAGTTACAAAGTTTCAGCCCTCTATATTTCTCTTTTCGGAGCACGAGAGAAAAGTTCTCCATATCCCCCAACACACACACACACACTCATACAGGTCAGATAGGATTAATTCAACTGAATTAACCAGGCTAGCTACTAAATTTGCATTATGACCGGAGATTTTTAATGCGATTAGTACTAATGCATCTTCATTTGCAATAAGTTTCATTACAATTACAAGCGTCCGATCCGTCATTCGCCGTCCATCAAAGAATATCCGCGTCCATAATCCAAAGACCTATTCCATATTCCATATAACATTATTAGCACTAAATACAAAAAGACAATCATAGTATACATAATTATAGGCTAGTTTCCTGCAAGAGGGAAGCGGTCAACAGTTTTCAATGATGCCGGCAAGACACCATGATGTCCCAAAAATATCAAATCCGTATCGCTGATCAATATTCTTAATCCATAATATTCGTTGTAAAGTCGTCATCTAGAGAATGATGTATCTCAGTCACGCTTTAATTGTGTCTGTTCATATAGCACCATGCATGAGGATCTTGAAGAACATGGGTTCATACGGCCCCTAGCTCCGGGTTAAGCGGAATTAGACACAAGTCAAACGCAACGCCATCGATCTTGCACACTACGCTCGTATTTTGCTATCAGCATGCGAGTGGAGGCGATTGGTGGTATATCCCTGTTTTATAAGTTTCTGCAACAGTGTTTTGTGACGTTGATTAAAATCGTCACATTTAACACAGGATCCAGCAAATGCTACTAGGCGAGATATGTATACGCCATATGCAGGTCCTTACTGTCCAGATAGGAATAGTTTACGATGTCGAAATTGTAATCAATTTGAAAGAAAATGACTTAAACATTTACGTCAATTCAGATAATTCGGAGAAAGATAACTCTGGTCGGACTTGGTGCAGAAATACTATACAATATTCGCCTATATCATTTCAAGTTTGTTAAAAGTTTTCCGTCAAGGAGGACATACCAGGTCACCGTACTCGAGAGTAGTTCTTACTAAGAGGTGTATATGCAAATAGCTGATGTCCTTGAATTATAAAGCTTACAGTGCATGCGTTTAATAAACCCAAGTAGTTTTAAGGATATACAAGTAGTCCTCGAAATATGCTATTCAAAGTTACGTTTGCAGGAAAGCCAGGTACCAAGATCTTTCTTGATTGTCTTTCTGCTGATTAAGACAGTAGCAAAGAAATAGGTGTGCAAGAGATCACCCAACTTGTTTGTGAAATAAATTGTAATACATACATATTGTAACGTTCAGAGTGAGCCTTCATACCCTACACCAGCCACAGATCCTTATGGGATCCTCCTGGAAGAGCTCGGCATCTCTGGGGATGAGATGGTATGAAACCTGAGGAACACCAGAGAATACAT
>JAVTVY010030523.1:0-12038 GCA_036873755.1 Hanleya hanleyi | reverse complement strand
AGACTTGCCGTTTAGACATTTTATTGATCCTTATATAATTATGCGCCATATCCATTTGGTAACCTTTAATGCTCCCTTGATCAACGATATTAGCTTTGAGCTGTATAACCATGTCACCAGGCAGTATGTTGTTCTTTGCTCATTTTTGCAATAGTGTGTTTTTTAGCCTACATCTAATAAGCGTAGTATGTGTTAACGGTATAAATGTGATTTTATCTTTGACTATTTCCCAGAGTTAACACCACTGACTGTGTAGCACAAGGGGTAATGCATACTAAATCATATTGATACCATCTGTCTCCACAACAAGTGCTATTTGTGCTCACACTAATACTTGCGACTGTGAACTATATTCTTGCACAACAACTCAAACATTTCAGCTACAAGGTCACCCATGTGGCAGTTCCAGTAACTTTGTTGTGGAATACCTTGTCAACTGAAATACCCCTATTTTTTATTTCCTCTTTGGGGCACCTCAACTAGATATTGTCATATCTAGTCTCATTTTTTTGGGCATAACTATATGTCCCCAAAGATGTTTCATAAGGCTATCGAGTGCATAGTAATATCATATAGGGAGCAAGCTCATTAAGTAATTGGTATGTAATGCTTATGTTGGTTCACACACTTTCATATCTCTGTAGAAAGTATGTTAACTCAGTATATGATCTACCATTCGCAGGGATATCCATTCATGCAGCAACTATCTGCATTCACACTCTATCCATTCACACGACAGCCATTCACACAGCATTCACGGCAGCCATTCACATGGTCAGCCATTCGCAATGAGCAATTCATTTCACTTGGCCAGTCATTCACGGTGAGCAATTCACAGGTATAAGCTATTCGGGCGAAAGCCATTAGGGCACACCCATTCACATGCCATTCAGGCGAAAGCCACTCGGGCACACTCATTCACATGCTATTCGGGCGAAAGCCATTCGAGCACACCCATTCACATGCCATATGGGCGAAAACCATTCGGGCACACCCATTCACATGCCATTCGGGCGAAAGCCATTCGGGCACACCCATTCACTTGGTGAGCATTCACGGGCGAAAGCCAATCGGGCACACCCATTCACATGGTGAGCTATTCACTGGCGTAAGCCAATCGGGCGTAAGCCAACATGGTTTATGCCAATCGGGCGAAAGCCACTCGGGCACATCCATTCACATGGTGAGCCACTCGGGCGAAAGCCACTCGGGCGAAAGCCACTCGGGCACATCCATTCACATGGTGAGCCACTCGGGCGAAAGCCACTCGGGCGAAAGCCACTCGGGCACATCCATTCACATGGTGAGCCACTCGGGCGAAAGCCACTCGGGCGAAAGCCACTCGGGCGTAAGCCAACATGGCTTATGCCAATCAGGCGAAAGCCAATCGACACCAACTGGCAGCTTAGTCTGACCCATTTGTTGGCCAAATAAATAAATATATTTATTAATCTATACCGGTGTTTCTGTGTTGTTTATAAATTGGGGTCCTAATATGTTAGGACTCATTTGTAAACTCACAGACACATCTGAGCCTGTCCAGCTCCGTAGGCCCTGTCACATGTATTATTACGAACGTGAAACCTGTAGTATGAATATTAATATCTGGTCACGTGTCGGTGGAATCGATGGCAGCATGCAGGACGGCCCACCTCTCCCACCCATTAATTCATTAGGCCTCAAAGGATACCTTGACACTGGAAGTTTTCAATTAGAAATAGCTTTAGCCCATGAGAAAAATGGCATAACTATATGTCCCCAAAGATGTTTCATAAGGCTATCGAGTGCATAGTAATATCATATAGGGAGCAAGCTCATTAAGTAATTGGTATGTAATGCTTATGTTGGTTCACACACTTTCATATCTCTGTATAAAGTATGTTAACTCAGTATATGATCTACCATTCGCAGGGATATCCATTCACGCAGCAACTATCTGCATTCACACTCTATCCATTCACACGACAGCCATTCACACAGCATTCACGGCAGCCATTCACATGGTCAGCCATTCGCAATGAGCAATTCATTTCACTTGGCCAGTCATTCACGGTGAGCAATTCACAGGTATAAGCCATTCGGGCGAAAGCCATTAGGGCGCACCCATTCACATGCCATTCAGGCGAAAGCCACTCGGGCACACTCATTCACATGCTATTCGGGCGAAAGCCATTCGAGCACACCCATTCACATGCCATATGGGCGAAAGCCATTCGAGCACACCCATTCACATGCCATTCGGGCGAAAGCCATTCGGGCACACCCATTCACTTGGTGAGCATTCCCGGGCGAAAGCCAATCGGGCACACCCATTCACATGGTGAGCCATTCACTGGCGTAAGCCAATCGGGCGTAAGCCAACATGGCTTACGCCAATCGGGCGTAAGCCAACATGGTTTATGCCAATCGGGCGAAAGCCACTCGGGCACATCCATTCACATGGTGAGCCGCTCGGGCGAAAGCCACTCGGGCACATCCATTCACATGGTGAGCCACTCGGGCGAAAGCCACTCGGGCGTAAGCCAACATGGCTTATGCCAATCAGGCGAAAGCCAATCGACACCAACTGGCAGCTTAGTCTGACCCATTTGTTGGCCAAATAAATAAATATATTTATTAATCTATACCGGTGTTTCTGTGTTGTTTATAAATGATCTTTTTCGCTCAGATTCGAAATTCTGTAAACAAAATTACAAATCAATCGTTCGTTCTTAGTAACAATGGACAAAAAGATGCTCTTGTTATTAGCTTACAATTATCGGACAATGGTGGGCGCCAAGATCCTCCAGGATCTCGTTTCTTCTTTGATGCTCAATGAATCAAACTTCCCGAGGTCAAATTTTTCCCATTTTGCTATATAATACTAAACACATAGTGCTTGTTGTCCCCCGCTACTTAGTAGGGGGGGGACTTAGAAACACCGGTGTCCGTAATTCCGTAAGATTTTCTTGTCCGGACAATAACTCGTGAACGATTTAACCGATCAACTTCAAACTTGGGGTGTGCCTTGACATTGGCGAGAGGACGGTTGGGATTGTTTTTCAGCAATGTGCGTAATCCAATATGGCCGCCGTCAGCCATTTTGGATTATAAGCAGTACGATCTTAGATTTTCTTGTCCGGACAATATCTCGTGAACGATTTAACCGATCAACTTCAAACTTGGGGTGTGCCTTGACATTGGTGAGAGGACGGTTGGGATTGTTTTTCAGCAATGTGCGTAATCAAATATGGCCGCCGTCAGCCATTTTGGATTATAAGCAGTTCGATCTTAGATTTTCTTGTCCGGACAATAACTCGTGAACGATTTAACCGATCAACTTCAAACTTGGGGTGTGCCTTGACATTGGTGAGAGGACGGTTGGGATTGTTTTTCAGCAATGTGCGTAATCAAAGATGGCCGCCGTCAGCCATTTTGGATTATCAGCATTTCGATCTTAGATTTTCTTGTCCAGACAATAACTTGAGAACGATTTAACCGATCAACTTCAAACTTGGGGTATGCCTTGACATTGGTGAGAGGACGGTTGGGATTGTTTTTCAGCAATGTGCATAATCTAATATGCCGCCATCAGCCATATTGGATTATAAGCAATTGGATCTTAGATTTTCTTGTCCGGACAATAACTCGTGAATGATTTAACCGATCAACTTCAAACTTTGTGTGTGCCTTGACATTGGTGAGAGGACGGTTGTGATTGTTTTCCAGCAATGTGCGTAATCTAATATGGCCGCCGTCAGCCATATTGGATTGTAAGCAGTTGAATCTTGTCTGGACAATAACTCGAGAACGATTCAACCGATCTACTTCATACCTGGGGAGTGCCTTGACATTGTTGAGAGGAGGATTAGGATTGTTTTTCAAGGACGTGCTTAATCCAATATGGCCACCATCGGCCATACTGGATTTCATTGGATTTTAAGCAGTTTGATCTTGTCCGGACAACAGCTGGAGTACGATTCAACTGATCTACTTCAAACTTGGGGAGTCCCTTGACCTTAGTGAGAGGACAGTCATGTATTATGTTTTATGGATGTGCATAATCCAATATGGGTGCCATCTGCTGTATTAGATTATGTTAAGCTCATCAGCGATATCTCCATTTTCAAATCATACTCTTATCAATGATATGAGATATCATCGACCCCAAAAAATCGACCATAGAGGTCCATGGCCCCCGCAGCAGCAGCGCCAGTTATGGTGGATGTAATCCACCATAACTGGTGCTGCTAGCAGGGGACATGGACCTCTATGGTCGATTTTTGAATATGTAATAAAAACAGGGGGACACCATACTTTCTTGGGAAATATTATCAGTCCGATTTCCAGGAGGGGGTGGGGGTGGGGAATTGGAGTGGGTGTGGAGAATATTATTGAAGTTCCATTTATTAGCCATTCAGAAGTTTTCTTTTTGTTGAAAGTGAATAAGAGTGAATTTTGGGGTATTCCAGAGGAATAATTTTCAACCTCTGGAGCACTTTGCACCCTCCAACCGTTGAATTTAAAATGCCAATTTTTTGGTCGGTCCCATCACACTATCGAACCACCAGTAAAACGCATAAATGGTTCTGTTGTGTCTTTTGTTGATTTTTATTCCATTTTGAGATGTCTGGGTACTTTTGTTAGAAACTTCAGCTTGTTTTGAAAAATTCAACAAATAACCATGTTGTAGCCTCATAAGAGCAGGGAAATGAACGTCCTCTACTCCCTTAAGAAATTTCACTTCCTGAGCTGAGAAAAACTGCCAGAGCTGTGATATCAGGCTGTAATTTAGTTTACATTCTAAAACATCCAAACCAGATAGGGTCAATCCTCTAATAATTCAATCACAGGAGGTCAAATCTTCCACCATCAAATCTGAGGGGTGATCAAATTTATTAGAATGGGAAGAAGTTGACAAAATGGTTCAAAATCATGCATATAATCCATTATTTCTTCCTTATTTCAATGATTTTAGAGGGTGATCAAATTTATTAGAACCACTGATTAAATTTTGTCTCCAGGATTGGGGGTGATTGAATTATGATAGGGGGATTGAGTTATAAGGGGGAATACCGGGGTAAGAGCTCGTGTTTGAAAGTAATAGTGCACATCAATATCATGATATTGATAATTATTGATATTTTATTGATCTGGTCTTGCAGAGGTTAACCAGATATCATTGCCTGAATGCCATCAGTCTATCATTGTCCCGGACCAGCTATGGTACCCAGCAGTGTGGGATCTCTGACCTGCGCCACTTCCTCTACAAGTCTCGCAGTACCTCACAGTACACCAGCCCAGAGCTTGAGGCGCCATATTTGGCACAATCAGAACAAGAGCGTCTCTTTGGTTTATACCAATATCTTCACAACCGTATTCACACTAGCGCCAGACCGCTGAAAATACTGTACCACGTTGGACCATATGAAACACTCTTAGGTTGGGTAAGTGGTGTAGAGTTTGTCTTGTGACTTCATGAAATCTGCTCACTGCTGTGCATGTGTATTCCCATTCTGTCTCAGTCCATAAGCTTGAAATGAGCACATTTCATTGAATCACCTGCCGCCCTCCCCCACATAAAAAGAAATAGACTGCTCCATCACCATGGTTTTATATGTCATGATAATGATAATGGGACACACCTACAGTGGAAAATGTCCTGGGCTTATTCTCAGAATTATTATGTGTGCTGCTTGGATGAAGAATGTGTGCGAGACATTGAAGAATTATGTCAGTATTACTATGATTTATAAGGTTTGACTTCTTGCTCTATATCGAAACATACATTGGACTACATTTGAAAAATTCCACACAGTTTTTACTTTCTTTACACTCCTTGAGTATACTTTTGAAACTGAATGCAATATCTTGTAGCACCTGTAGAAAAGTGTTTCGAATTTAGGTGAGGTTGATCTATGATGTCTATTGAAGCTCAAGAATACATGTACACTACATACCAGTAAATACTCATGAAGACAAGTGAAACTTGCGAACACTGACACCTGGGTAAACTGACCAATCTCTAAATACCAACATTTTTCATGGTCCCAATACATACTTAAATTTAAAGTATTTTGGACCTTACAAAACCATAACTCTGTGAAAACCGACAATATAATCTGGTCCAAATCATGGTTGGCATACACATGTTTCACTGTATATATATATATATTTTTTTTTGTGCAAGGATGGAGGAAAATATCACTGATAATAATTACAAATTTTATATTTGCTGTTTATTAGTAATTATTACTAAGTGTGCATCCATCTGTTTTTCAGGTGACGACAGGTTTCGAACTTTATGCAGTATTCGGTCCCCTGGTGACAAAACCTGCAGCAATTCATGCCATCAACAAACTCTTACGGTGGATCAAGAGGGAAGAAGATCGACTATTCATTCTGAATTCTGTCTCATTTTGACTCTGTCCATGCATCATCAGCCATAATCCTGACAGAGATCTTCTCTCATTGGTAAAATCCCAGTGACTCCTCCTCTCCAGACGTTGCTAGATTTTGTGTTGATACCAACAGAGGGAGAGACAAGTTGATTTCGTGCAATGTTGAATTCTAGGCTCTCACAATGCACAGACTACAAAGCAGGTTTCTCATTGGCCAGGGTAATACACACATTGAAGTCAATTGACTGTGGAATACAGTTGTATTTTAAATTATTCAGTATACTTCCAAAATGTCCAATCACCTTATTCAATCACTCAAAAGTTTGTCACCCTAATTTTTCAATCCATGAATTATTAGGATTTCAAATTATTGGAGTGACATTCAGCTTCTTGAACAAAATGACACTTATAGTTTACTAATTAATGTCTTTCAGAACCATCCAATAAAAGCATGATTGGAAATCTGACCATACCAAAACCTGGAGATTGTACATGTATGTTACCTATCCATTGACAATACTGAACTGGTGAAGTCTAACAAAGTTAATAATTCGATTCTGTCGACATCAGTTATTATTTAGGCCCTACTATGCTCCACAGTATCCCAGTCACACAAGGGTCACGTGGTGCAGTCTGCTGACCTGATACCGGATATTCTCTCGAAGGAAGAAATACAGTAATCTCTCTTATAATTCAATCACAGGAAGGGAAATTTTCTTCCATAAAATAAGCAGTGATCAAATGTATTAGAACAGGAAGTTGACAAAATGGTTCAAAATCATGCATATAATCCATTATTTCTTCATTAATTCAAGATGTTAGAGGGTGATCAAATTTAGTAGAACTGATTAAATTTTGTCCCCAAAATTGGGGTGATTGAATTTTGATAGGGGGATTGAATTATTAGACAGGTTTCTGTAAGTACATGTGGAATTCCAGTGACTCATCATGAAAAAGTCAACCTTATCTTGAGGTTGTTGCTATCTGGACTTTTGTCGGCTAAATGCTTAATGTCCCTGTTGAAACTATCGAGAGTGAAATAGGCAATAACCGCTTCATGCGACTTGTATAGGTCACAGGATTTATCAACATTGTGTCTGTCACACAGCCAAGCTTACAGGATGTACGCTCTGTATATTAAGCGATTTACTATCAGACACAGAGCGAATGCCATGGTAATATGAACCAATGGTAAGCTCGATATATACCAGCCAGTCAGATGCAAGTTCATGACTGAGATACTGTGGACCCTCGTAGGGCATTTATAATGAATGACAACCCTTCTTATAAGACTGAAACTCAAATTTGGTCTCCCAACATTTAATTTGTTGTCAACATGTATATTGACCTTGTCATTAGAACTGCATAATTTTCTGACAAAACCAGGCAGTCTTTTCATTAGGTTTTCTTCTCATTGAATTTGGACTAAACAAGAACTCTGGTGACAACACAGAACAAAAGACATGAAAGAATGCAAACTTGTACACTATTGGTCAGATTTTAGTCAGACAAATTGCACCATGTATATGTATATATATATATATACATGTATAATTGTAATTAACACAGGTGTAAATATTAATAGTTAACCAGAGAGATTATGTATAATGAAATTTTTTTATTGTTAAATGGTTGTCCAAAACTGTCTCAGGGCACAGTTACTTTACCCTTGTGTTGCTGAACATTTTGTTTTAAAGGGATCTTATCAGAAAATTCATTAGAAAAATATTTCGCCGCAGACCCAGTTCATCGGAGTCGATTCGTCTGTTCAGTCTCTCTATTGGTGCAACTGATTTTGTCAGCTGATTTCTGTGAGTTAACACAAATCTATAATGCAAATTATATATTGATGTGTCTGCATGGTCTAGTATGAAAGATCCGGAAATTAGGAAAATGTCAGGTTTTCTCAATTTTGTATTTCGTTTCCATGTTTTTGTACATTTGCAAAAAGATTTGAAATTCTATTGAATGTGGGATACTCCTATCCCTGTATACACTGATGGGCTGAGAAATGTATGAGTTTGTTCCAAGACCGTGTGTTCCAGAAACAAGAAAAATAAAACTAAAGCAAATTTGAGTTCAATTTGCTCTACTCTTTATTCAGTATTTTCTGGTGTATTGGGCACCATCTCATGATGTCAGAGATGAATTGAGCTGTAAAGAAGTTTGGATTAACTGGCTTCCCATCATGCCCACAGTTTAAACCCCCTCCCGGATATCTGAATTCGGTAAACATGGGAGCTGGCATCTTGATATTGGACGAGTAACAGGTGTTTTCTCGAGCCATACTTCACAGACGTGCCGTGGAGTGATCCAACTAGTTTCATATCGTAAAACGACAGGACTGTATCACCCGTTCGTAGTTAACACATTAATATTAATTCTGTTATAATGAATTCATCGAATAAATGTCCTTTAGTACTATTTTATTACGGCTGAGAGACCAAGTCGATGACCATACATGATCAAGTTATTCACCTGTACCATGTGTACGTCTGCAGCAAAATGTTTGAGATTGAACTGCGAGTTACTAAAAACTTGAAACAGTAAAACACGCGGATCGGATTGATGTGTAGAGAAAGTCGATCTAGGCTTAATTCACAATGACACACATCAATAAAGAAATAGTGGCTTGATGATGGGTCCCGTATAATGCCACAGCGCGATCTCTTACATCAGGCTATATGAAGTGACCTAATACGTCAACCGGAGAACATTACTTTCAAAGTCCTAGTTTGACATGCGGTTCATGTGCACATTTTGCCAGCAAGCACTTAACTTCCGGCTAACCCCACACTTTCCAGATGGGTTCTTGCGCAAACTACATTAGTCAAACCTTTAAGGAAAACAAACAAATCGACGTTTTTTTTTTACCATAATGTGCGTCGTGACCTGTATTCACCAGTTGCACACGTAATCGGCTTGCAATACGCAGATTATAAGCTACAAACGTTTCCGCCAGCATTGATGCATCTGCATCAATAAGTTTTCTTGTTATGTTATGTGGTGAGTTTGATGTAAGATTGCCTGAAATGAGCTAGAGCTTATGAAGGGAGGTAACTTAGTCTTGTCATTGGTGTAACCAACTTGTGTGTACATGTATCATGTACATTGCAATAGCTTTCAATTATCATGTACATGTAGCTTGCTCAGTCAATTACTGGTATGATAAAACAGGCAACAGTTTGGTGTATACAAGACTCACAAAATATAACTGACAAAGGACCTGCTGCAAGTTCTACCTTTTCAATGTGAGATCTTACACTCCCTTGCCATAAAAGAGAAAAATGATATGTAAATACTTCAATATAATTGATTACAGATGGTTCATATCTGGAACTTAATATATTTTCCTCTTTCTTACAAAAGGGAATAAGATTATTTTGTATTTTTCTGTGTTTCTGTCATCTGTTCTGGGCAGTTTGAAACTGAATTACTTAACAGTTGTAAGCTGTAGTTGCATTTTCATCACATTCATTGACTATTAATTCTGATGAAGATTGCATTTAAGCACACATTTTTCTGCATTTCTCATTTCATTTTCCAACAGTTTTGAAAACATACTTCCACCTCCAGCCTATCCATCTCCAAATCACACGATTAAGCATGTGCAGTGAAGAATCCAGTGACTCAAAAGTGCTAAATCAAACTGTGTCACTGATACATACAAGTATAGTGTTACAGGGTTTGCTTTTCCACAGGAACCAATTCTCATTGGTACTCCTACAAAATAATTGAAATTGTATAGAAATGATATGTTTGGAATCCTGTGTATTCCGATAGAGATTGCAAGAATCTGTTTGGATTCTCATAATTTTTTGCTGGCCTGTATAATGTCAGTGTATTATTTTCTGCATATTCCAACAATCAATTTAATGAAGTGTTTTCGAAAAAGAAGACCTTTACCATATCTTCCATTTTTAAAGCACTTGATTGGTCAGAAAAATTTTCAAGAAGAAATTTGGGATTTTGATTGGCTTGTGGAGAAAATTTGCTACATTGTTCGAAAAAAATGATTTCAAAAGACAGTAATTTCATTCGACGCTCCCGATTCCATGGTGTGGAGTTCCAAGTGGTTAATTATTAATGATCACATTATTAGGTCAAGTATACCTTATCAAACAATGACATGGTCTACATAAATGAGTTATTTATATAATATATATGATGGGTACCGGTACGGTAATACAAATGATGAAATTGAGACATCTTTTTACTTTTGCCCCCCAAAATTGAGCAGTTTTTTTGGAATATCCAGAAAACCTCAGTTAAGCAGCTCATATGCGAATACGAGTTAATATGCTAACGAATGCTAATTAATATTACAAATTTAAGCAATTTTTGTTTGTACTGTGATACTTGTTTAATAATAAAATGCTACCTTATATAGTGTATAATGTAAAAAGCTTATAATCATGTACATACTTGTCTATACAATTTTAAAAGTCCATATTTAATAAAGAAAATTACAAGAAATAATCTGTTTGTGTATTACTTTATGCCCTCAAGTTTGAAAGATTCGCTTACATTATATAGCTACATGTTCTATTGACCTCTTCCGGTTCGAATATGTATTCGGGGTATGGGACAAAAATGGTATTGATACAAAAAAAATCCACAACAAAATGTTCCACTACTCCAGTTTGAATACAGGACTCCAGGTCATGTAGCTGTAATATTTTCATTACAGAAGTATTTATTTCCCATTTCAAACCACGTGGAAGACCTCTACATTTCAAAGTTGTGTTCTTTATTGGAAACAGCCCCATCTTGTTGAACTGACCGATATCCACATCCAAAAATCCTTGTGTCAGCTGTATGTCAGACCAGGGTTTTAGGGCATTTCCAGCATTCTACATCTCAAAAGCTAATATTGACTATTTGTCAGACACTTCTCAAATTGACTTTTTAAAGCAGAACTGGATAAGCCCATTTCAGTCTGTGTGGACCAGTTCACATTTACACGATAAGTTAATAATTTGAGATGTGGATGGGGCAGTACATACATTGTTTATGTATCTTGAAAAGAAATTTTACACAGTCTTACTCGATGAAACATAACTGAGGATTAAGCTCTTTTCACAAGATATTTCATCTTTATTGATTCAGGAGAATAAACAGAATTTATCCATACCAATGATAATATATCACATGTATATCAGGGCTAATATATAGTATACTGCAGGGTTGAAATTACATGTACAGGAAAGCCAGATGGACACAATTCAATCAGTTGTATTAAATTTGACCACCTAGCTGTGAAATTATTGAAATGACAAAGAATCTAGGGATTATCTACATTCTGGTCTGTCTTGTCAAATTCCTCTTCTAATACATTTGTAAATCTAATAAACTTTGCAGAGCAACAGACATGACAGATGGAATTTTTTTGAAATTCCTTAATATTACTACACAACATAGAAATTGTGCTATGGAAACAGAAATGCATAAAAATACTGGTTTTGAATGCTGAATATCTTCTCAATGGAAAATGTTGTACAAACTGAGGTTTCATTCATGAGGTGCCAATATATGCTACTGAGTCATGTTTATAATTTCTATTATCTATGAAGTAATCATAATATCATACAAACCCAGACCACATTTGTTTTCATGCATGTGTTTTGGATAATAAAATCTTCAGCAAATCTAGAAAAT